>BGPT01000172.1:169942-183904 GCA_003297045.1 Symbiodinium sp. clade C Y103 | reverse complement strand
TCGAAAATTTTGAGTAGTTGAATGGATAGTTCCGGGTGCTTTACGGATAACCCTGCCCAGTTTCAGGGTAACCTTGCATATCTTGTGGAGAACTATGCACATTCTATGGATAGCTCTGCATATTTTATGGATAGCCCTGCATATCTTGTGGATAACTTTGCATATTTTATGGATAGCTCTGCATATTTCATGGATAGCCNTATTTTATGGATAGCCCTGCATATCTTGTGGATAACTTTGCATATTTTATGGATAGCTCTGCATATTTCATGGATAGCCCTGCATATCTTGTGGATAACGTTGCATATTTTATGGATAGCTCTGCATATTTTATGGATAGCTCTAAATCCTCACACACAAAGAGGCCAAGGCAGGTCCCAATGTATACATAGTATCATAATGTATATCCATGAATTCCGGGACATTTTGAGTTGAACTACTCATATTGGCAATTCGCAGGATGAAATCCCTAGTGGACATTTTTTACATTTTTTACAATTCGTGCTTCAGCCTGATTTTGCCATTGCCACGAATCGACTTCATGCTGTGAAATATAATTGTGCCTGAAATGGGGTATATACGGTATACTTCAAATTGTCATTCAATGAGACTTCATGCTGTGAAATATAACTGTGTCTGAAAATGTGGTATAAGGTATACTTCAAATTGCCATTCAATGTGGGCAATGACGATCAACCATCACATTTTGGGCACACCATTTTCAGACAGACCCGTATTCATCCGTTTCCATGGTTTTTCCAATACCACTCTACCAGTAGGAGCGACGTATCCATTGGTTAAAATCCCATGAATTGGTCACTTGAATGACTCAAATCACCTTAAGTCTCCATATCGTCAGAGGGCAATCAACACCTCAAGAACCAGGACTTTTTTTGGATCGATACCACCAAAACTAGCTGGAACAGATGGACAACTAAAACACTTGAGGCAAGCATATGAGAAAAGTAATCTTGTCCTCTGTCAAATCATGGATTTTAGACTTATGACAGTGATGCATGTGTTTCATTATCAGGAAAATGTGCGATAGAACCGCACGACCAGGTTGGGAGACTTGGAAGCAGAAGGAACAGATCCAGTTGGAATGGCAAGAGCCTGGACATCCCAGTCTTGGATGGTGGGGATGGATCAAACAACTGGGGATGTAAAATTGGACCTAAACCATTTTGTAATATTACTACATAAATGGGTTAGCATTTTTCAGTGACCACTAATCCACATGTGTTTTTTCTTCATATTTTGTTATATAATATTAAAGAGGGCATCCATTTTGATCCACTCCCACGTGGCAAGGACATGTTTTTTTCCGGAGGAGATGTGAGACGGGGAAAATGAGGTGTTCGCAACCAGACGCTCGAATTGTGCAGTTTGTTTTTGGATTGGGATTAGTGAAATTTCCAGGATTTCTTAAGATGGTTCCATCCGTGGAAAGCAAGGCAAACGAGATGGTTTCATTATTTGAACCGTTGGTTTTTCCCATGTTTTTGCATGTCTGCTGATTTTGTGGGGCCTCAGGCAGCAAGCGCTGGAGAATGAAGCCGACGACCGCTTCGAGCAGTACGAGCGAAAGGGCAGCAGTGGGAGTGGTCAACTGGCAGTGCAGGATGGTGACACGAGGCGAGTGGATAGGGCTTGTAGTCAGGAGGGACTGCAAGAAGAACTAAATAAGGACAAAATGCCATCTGCAGATCAGAACAAACCATGCATTTGAAGGATCCAAGAAAGAAGCGAATTGCACAATCAGGATTTCTGGGTGGAAGGGACTGATTATCAACAGATTTGGGGATATGGTGAGGGCCCAAAAGATGTATAGATGTTGGGGATGTAGTTCAGTTTCTAACCATTTCGAGCGAACTCTGTGAAGTGAATGGATGATCATTTACACTCATGACTCATTTCACTCGCCACACAAGAAACAGCGGGGTTAGTCACAATCCGCTGGAAAGGTCAATATGTTAGTAGGTCCTGGGTGCATCGTGCTCTCATCATGATGATCAGTATGATGACTATCACTACCCTCTAGTAATCAAACAATATCCGTCGATCCATGAGGATTTTCCCGTCGAGAAACCGGATTACGTTTTTGGGGAATCATACCAAAGGCTTTTGGGGTTTAAGGATGTTTCAGGGTGCTTTTTGCTTCGTTTTAGGTCTAGCTGGATTCATCCGCTTGACCTAGAGGATGGAAGAAATAGTACCGAGACTGAAATTGTGGGACAACTCTGTATAGTCCGGATAAATAGTATTCATGATATTCATGATCGCCCTGTTTGGATCCCAACGGGCTCGGATAGGCAATCAAGAGAAGATGGATTCGAACTCCCCACTTCGCACCCAATCCCCAAGTTGAACTTGTCCAAGAGCCATGAAGACTCCAAGCGATTGAACTCATCATCAGGAGATAGAAAGAAACTATCTTCAGAATTGGGTCACAGCTCAAAAACTGGGAGGAAAACAGCATTCCCAACATCACTGCAGTGAGTCACGTACGACTTTTACTACGGCTCAAAGCCCCAACTCCAAAAAAAAGCTGCCAGCATCTGCCAGCTACTTGGTGGTGCAGCCTACGTACTTGACTAGAAACGTTGGTAGCAGCAGGGTAAGAAGCGTTGGTAAACTGACATTTGGGGTTGCAACCTACTCAGGATCAACCACCCCGTTCATATTATGAAGGTTTCCCAAATTGTAAATTGAAGAGCGCCAAGACTCAAAATCACCTAACACGTGCATTTTCAGGATTCGGAATCAACATTCAAATTAAGCATGATTTTTGTTTGTGTTCCCAATGTTTCCCGAGAACGACCCCATACTTTGGAAGATCATCCCATTTAGTGGTTCATAACCCTGAGCGTAAGTCCCAGATTTGTGGGATTATCCCATTTATGAACACCCTAAGTGATCCAAAAAACTATGCCCCAAGTGAAGCCCTTGCCATTTATACATGGCTTATACCCCCCATCTTCTTGTGGTGTCAGGGTTGAATCTCAGCCGCCAGGGACGAAGGCCAAGAGGATCCCAACGACACCTTCCCAGAGGGTGACCCGAGCAGCTTTCAGCCGGGGATGGTGGACGATTCCCCACAGCTGGCGCGGGATGGGACGCAAGAGACCTTTGGGACGTCGCCTGGCTGCGGTCGGAGGAATGGTGACCACGAGCGTTAGGCTTACGTCGTATCAACTGACTTCTGCTCAATTGATATGACTTAAACCCTCGGGTAATTTAACAAAGCTATTGAAAATGGCCATTTATAGTTGATTTTCCCATTAGACATAGTGATCTTCCATAGCTATGTTAGTTTACCAGAGGGTAAACCCTCTGCTAGTCGTATTGCAGAAGCACTTATGTGATGTGCAGGAAACACTGTAAAATGATAGGGCCCCAAAGTCGATAGTGGCACAAGACACTGGAAAGCGATATGGCCCCCCCAAAAAGGCGACAACCGATAGTAGTAACTACTGAGATGTAAAGGATCTTGACGGGAGCTCTGGGGTTGCCTTTGCTGGGTCAAATTGCGGGAGATATTGGAGATATATTCATTTGGGGGTCCAGATCCCCACAATACTGGTGCTGCAATGAGGAAAGAATGATGATATCTTATATAACTGAAACTTGAACCCTCGCTTCTGCACCATCAAGAAGTGTTGTTGAGGCTGATCCAAAATTCAGGGTTTCGTATGTGTTCCAAATTCTCTTTCGCAGAACTCGGTAAAATCACCATAATTATCCGAAATTAATCAACATGTACCATGACATCACCATTTTTATTGGTGTATACTCCTCCATTTTTTTTGTGCCAGCCATTTTCAGCCCAACGTTTCCGGAAAAGCTCTCCTCCAACATCCGAGGTCCCAAGCAAGTTGGCATTCCTATGGCGAGGTGCCGCAAGGCACCAGGGATCATTTTTGACTTCATAGGGATTCATGGGATATTACTTCCTGGTGCTAAACGTATGGAATGATTGGGATGATTGCGAATAGTATTGTGGAATATGATGGATCACTCCCCCATTCCCTACGTTTAGCACCAGCAAGATGAAGGGGAATATAGCGAGAATATCAGTTGAATGAAGGAACATAGTTGATGAATAATGAATAATGAACTATGAATATTAATGAATAATGAATAAACATGAATAGTCATGATTATTCATTACCATCGGCAACAATGAAGATGGAAATTTCATGAAAAATTCTATGTGAACATAGTTGATGATGGTTAAAAATGAATGGCAGTAGTTGTTGACAAATACGGATGTTTGGAGCTTATCCATCTGAATTATAGAGACCCCACGTCGTGACGTCACTGGAATGATGGCGAATGTGGGGAATCATATCCATAGCTGGAGAGATTGGTGGCCTTAGTCCAGGTGAGTGAAATATTATACCATATACCCGCTGGTAATTCAACCTAGCTATGGAGTCTTCTCCATGTTGCATAGGTGAAATCCCCATGATTCATGACACATCTCCATCTTTGTTGGTGAAGTAGCCACGTCTGTTCATTGACCAACGATGCCTGGGGGTCGTTTGGGGATGGTCCCATAGGGTTTTTTCCATATCCCAAAGAAGGGTAGACCTCGAACTTGGGGATGGTTGCTTTTGATCATTATCCCAATATGTTCCCATATGATCCTACAATTGTCTCATAGGAAATCCTCATGTTATCCCAGAATTGTGCATATAGCATCATATAGCATTCGGTGAATCCCACATTGTTCCACATTATAATGGTTTGTTAATGGTTATCTCTTTTCTGGGTTGTAATAATCTCCACTAAACAAGGTAGTAGAATCCCCTCTGGCCAATCAAAGTGGTATTTTTAACCATTTTCAGGGACTACTAAGCATTACTAACCATTATTAACCATCATGATTAGCCATTGTTAACCATTAATCATCATTAAGCGTTAAAATCCAATTGTTGAAACCATTGCTTACCAGTAATTCTGAACCATTCCTCAAATGGCGCAGTTCTGCGCTGACTTACTGCTCACTTCAGGCACTGGAAACTGGCGATCACAAAGGCCCAGGCCTATGCCCAAGGTGCGAGTCGCAGCGTTTTTCGATGGGAAAGGCAATACAAGAGGGAGCGTTTTTCTGGTAGTTTAAGGTGGTTTTCATGGTGGCTTGACGTCGTTTTAATGGTTTTATGGTAGTTTCATGCGGTTTTATGTGGCTTGACGAGGATAAGAATGGGATAAGCATAGGATATTAATGGATTTACCCGCTAGTAGTCGAAGATGGGGGGCCGCTGGGAAATCTGAACTAAATGGGCATCTATCTATCTCTACATCTATCGATCTTATCTGATCTTATCTGATCTTACCCTATCCTTTCCTATCCTGTCGTATCCTATCCTATCTATTGATATGTATACATCTATGGGAAAATCATCGAACTTGGGATTTGCCAGCCAGGTTTGATCACTGGCACAGCATATGAGCGGTGTTTTTTTACATGTGAGAAAATATGGTCATTCTTAGTATCTCACGGCTTCTCACTGCCCAGTTTTTGTATTTCACCTGGGACATGTAGTTTTGATCCAGATGGGTCAACAGGTGAACATATCAGGCCCAGTCCAAATGGACTTCGTCAGCCAAGTTTAGGACCCAACTTGATCTATATGGGGGATCCGTTATTCGTAGACCAAACACTGGTTGGGCAAGTTTAGTCTATGATCATTGCATTTTATCGAAGCTGGGACTAGAATATACAACTCAAACCTATACAGGTCATTTGTTTGCTCAAAAGAGATGGGGGTGGTCCATTGCCATTGCCACTACCCTCATTGCATCCTCAGTTTTGTTGGTTCTCCGTTTCTACCCGCAGTTTTTTTTTGTTACACCCAACACTTTCAAGCCCCTATTCCAGCTGGCACACTGCAAACTTTGCCGACAAGAAATGGTAGCACCATCCATCAGTTTGCTGCTTCAACCATCGCAAACTTTGCTGATCAAACACTCAAAGAAAACAATCACGTGCTGGTAAAAACACTTTTTTTGGTGGTAAAAAAAGCATCATTGTTGCTGGTAAAGCCATCATTTTTGCTGGTAAAACGACTATTTTGCGGGTAAAACTACATTTTTTTCACGTTTTTTTCCACTTTTCGGGTTGCGAACCCACCGGCAGGACCGGAAACGCACCTCACTGGCTGCCTCAGCGCAGAATGCGGCCAAGGCACCGGGCTATGAAAAATGGGGGATTTCAATGGGATGCCCAATGGCATTTCAGTGGATTTGAATTTCAGGGATTGTTCATGAGATGTCGTGGATTTTTTTTTTGTGGGATGTTCATGGGATTTTGATGGGATTTCATGGGGATTTCATGGAGATTTCTTTGGAGATTTCATTGGATTTAGTAGGGATTTAATAACCATCAACAATTGGCTTTATATAATGGGATTTCATGGAGATGGCTGCGGATCAATACCTAAACATGTTTTTTTTGGATGAACAAATTCGTAAGATTCGTAAGCCATCCATAAATCCCAGCAATTTTGATGGGAGGCAGAGTCTTGATATCCAAAATGTATAAAGATTGGCGTATTGTGGGATTATACTTGCTTCAATCGTGTTTCATCAACGAGCAGTTTATTTTTTACGAGTTTTGTGGGTTTGATGGATGGGTTTGACATGATGGATGGGATTGTTTGTGGTTTTAGATGGGCTTAATATGGTCTAGTCTAGATTTGGATGAAACATGGGCATGTTACAAGATGTTTTTGGGCTGTCATGGCTTTGATATGGGATTATAATGGATTACATGGATTATTATGGAATTATTCTGGGATTATATTCGGGTTTGTGGACCTGTTGTTGCGACCTCATGACGAGCTCATCATCGCCTTACTTCAATTAATTGTATACAGACAATTTCCAGGTCTGAGAACTATGAAAGTTGTCCAGACATGTTGAACTTGTGGTTGGATTTAGTCAAGTATCTGTGGATGAGTTGCAACGTTGCGATACAAGGTTTGAGGGTATTGTGAACATCCATTTGCCAACAATTTTGATGCTTGATGGAATTCGAAACATCACCGAAACAGCTGGCTGTTGGTGATTTCATCTCCTTGAAAATCGCTGTTGTTGAAATAGAACATCAAAACAAATGATACCAGATACATCCAGATAGCAATATTTGGGGCTTTCTCGAAATTTGCCCAAATCCTGGGATTCCAAGAGCCCTCCTCCCTTTGCATAAAAATCAAGGCCTGACATCCCGAAAAAAAAGCAAGAGAAACCATGGACCATCCCCCCAAGAAATGGACATTTCAAATGGATGGACCGAGGCCAAAAGCATCCCCCCACCGGGCCCTCGCGCCGTGTGGGGCGGCAACGCCGGGCCGGGCGCGAGCGCTGCGGGCGGTGCGGGCACTGCGGGCGCTGCGAGCGCTGCGAGCGGAAGCGCCCAGGCCTGGCCCTGGTGGCTTTCTGGAAGTGAGAAACGACCGTAATTTTTGGCACATCCCATTGTGATCTTCATACATGAGTATAGATGTAATATATGGATGTATATAATAATAGATGTAATAAATCCCATTTGGCTCATATGAAGTAAACCCTCCAATTTCATTATGTTTTTCTTGTAATCCCATTATGAGTATATAATATAGATCTTTGTGTAATCCCATGCCCCTAATATATAATCCTAATATGAAATACTCTCAAATGGGCAACGGAAATGAATGAATGCAATACCCACTCAAAACCATTGTTTCTAACGGGGTATCCAAGATTGGGGGCATGGGATTAGTAAATCTCCAATGCTGGAGAGTTGAAAACCGATTTCTGATGACATTGGGGATGGTTTATGGCATTGGGTTCAACTATCACATTGGTAAAAGTCATCACAATCACAATCGCAACAGTCAGTATGGATATACATATATACAGATATACACAGAATGATAATGGGTACTGGGTAGAGTGGTGCAATGACAATGGCGATGGACATTGGCTACATATCTACACATGCAGATATATCCACATCGCTGCAAGGCAGATATACTCGGACATGAGTAGTATCACCAACATGTTCGACTGCTTTGTCCCTTGAAGATCCTGTGGGTAAAACAATAATAAACCACCCATTTGGGAATGGTTTATACCACCTATTTATGGTGATTTGGGGGATGGTTTATTATTGTTTTACCCACATTACTTCATATTCAACCATGGGTTTTAAAATTATGATTTGAGAGGAACATTTTTCGCCATAAAGCTACGATATCACCGTTTTTTCCGTAGTATACCAGTGATTCCTTTTTCATCTATTAGGCTTAAACTTTCGACACATATGATAAATCCACACGACTCCATCATATTTTGATCAATCAAATGATCATATTTTGATCAATCAAATGATGATTTGTGGAGTAAATCCAGGACAGATCCATAACATGCGAATACTTGAGGGAATATTTTTCAATCCATAGTTTCCCTATAATCCACACATTTTAAACAAGCATCTAAATCCATCAAAGGCAAATTCTGGAAAGAAAACATATCTATTGGATTCTATTGGATCCAAAAGATAATTGAGGATCTGGGATTTGGTACATTGGGGCTGATATATTCCTTTATACCCCCTATATTATTCCATCATATCCAATCGTATCACTTTACAGTATATCCTCACCATGGTTGGTTTTATATCTCCGTGTCTGTCTGGTATATATATTAAGGGCTGCCGCCCCTGCCGCCGACCCCGGAAAAAGGATAGTGACCACTGCAATGCTCACAGTACACCGATAGTTTCAAGATGGGAACTTGCTTTAGTTGAATTATCCAAGTTGTTTGATTCTTTAGAGCAGCAGCATCTACAGTAGGATTCTGACTGACCTGCCTGACCAATTTTCTTCGAGTGGAACGTGGAAGATCATTGCAGTGTGAGGGTGAGAACTGCGGAATGCAATTCTGTGAAGATTCGGAAGACAGGCTTCAAACACTCCGTTCCAACTTTATCCGGCTCTCAAGTGTTAACGAGGCAGAAANAATTCTGTGAAGATTCGGAAGACAGGCTTCAAACACTCCGTTCCAACTTTATCCGGCTCTCAAGTGTTAACGAGGCAGAAAAAGGTTCTACAACTTGATGCGATTGCATTTCACATGGCGAAGAGCGAAAGTACTTTTCATCGATGCTGTATATGGTACTGTGACTGTGCATGATTCGTCTCAGAGCTAATGCAAGTAACTGTAGGTTTATGGACGGCAAGTATGTTTCGTGATTGGAAATTTTTTAGTACCAACAGCAACCCAGCCATGCTGGTCTCGCGGTTGAGGAGACTGGGGTAGAGGGGGTGCTTTCGGAGGACGAGAAGAAATCCAGCAGTTGGTTGGGTCCAAAGTTAGAACTGCTAAGTGAAGGTTGAGCCGAGGTCTTGTTAATTCTTTGATGGAGATTCTTATTTGAATGGGTGAGTACCCATTTCAAAGCCGAGAATGGTCTATATAAACCAAAACACCACCTAACTTCGTGCCGAAAAGGCGTCCAAAACGCACGCCAAGAATGTCTAACGTCCCTTCTGAATCCCTAGAAAAAGATCGAAAAAGAAACGTTCTTCTACTTCAGCCGCTGCNTCTAACGTCCCTTCTGAATCCCTAGAAAAAGATCGAAAAAGAAACGTTCTTCTACTTCAGCCGCTGCTGCCACTGCCAAGCTCCAGGCCATCACATTCCTTCCAGTAAATTCAAATGGCTATGGTTAGAAGTTAGAATATGTTCAAATGATAATTTTTAGAATATGTTCAAATGACGATTTTTAGAACGTGTTCAAATGTGTTATGTGTTCAAATGACAATTTTTAGACTATGTTCAAATGACAATTTTTAGACTATGTTCAAATGACAATTTTTAGACTATGTTCAAATGACAAGTTTTAGACTATGTTCAAATGACAATTTTTAGAACGTGTTCAAATGTGTTCAAATGACCATTTTGAGAATATGTTTAATTTTTTTTAAGAATGTGTTAAAATGTGTTCAAATGACATTTTTTAGAATATGTTCAAACGACAAGTTTTCGAATATGTTCAAATGACCATTTGTAGATGATTTGCCTGTAGTCTGTAATAACAATGGTGGTTTTCCATCTTGTGAAATTTTGACGTCAGGAAGCGATGAAGCAAGGCGTCCAGGACTTGATGGTGCTGGAAGACGTGTTCCTTGATCTAGTCATGTGATCTTCAGCCAATCATAAACCATTGATTCAATGGGATTACCTTCTGGTAAACTGCCACATAATTATGAAAAGATCCACCATGTTTAATGGGAAAATGAACTATTTCGACGGGGCAATTTTCAATAGCTATGTTAAATTACCAGAGGGTATATGGGATACTTATTGGATAGTCATGGGATGATATGTGATTCTGATGGGATGATGGATGATTCTTATAGCTGCTATTATAGCTATTTTGATCTAGTAAATCCCCGTAGATTTCTGGTATATTGGGTATGCTCCTGTGACTGAGATTATATGCAAATGTCCATATCTGTCATGGATGGTTGATGGAATGGTTTATCATTGAATTTACCATACGATATAGTTATGTCTAGTCTATTGTCCATGGAAAGTCCACTGCTTAGGCGTTGCTTGTGCTGTGGCCTTAGGAAAGGGGGGTGTTTCCAGGCCGTCCCTGAGGCTGGATGAGGACATCACCGATGAAGTGGAGACCATGTTGGGGAAAGTCTGACAGCTCTGTGCTGAAGCCTTCTTTGGGGAAGACAATGTCCAAAAGTCCCGTGAACGAGGCACGCCCGTGGCTTTGGGTGGGGGTTCATCCACACACTTCCGGACAAACCCTGTGTTTCAGAAGTGACTTGGCATCAGCCATTGCCGAGGATCTCGTTGAGCGCCCTTGACGAGGCCGTCCCCTTCTATGAGCAGTTTGGATTCACTGACATGACCTGTGCTCTGGTCGCACTGTTCCGTTGATGATGTTGCCATGTGAGGCGTCAAAAAATTGCTGTACATATTCATTTGGACTAGCACATGAAATGGGTTATTTTCATGTGTTTTTCGTTCGAACAAACATTTGATAATATATCGAAACAAATACGATATGATGATTTTCAAAAAATAACCCTATAGGATTTAAAGAGATAAAAACAACATGTTCAAAGCTCTGGGTCCATTGGTAGCCTTCTGGATGACTTGACCAGACCCAGGTGATGATCTGGATGATGACGAACATATCCAGACGTAACTTGGAGATGCAGCGTGTTTTCCCCCCAAAAAATGTTGGTTCCACCTGCCAATAGGTTGATGATAAGTGATTATAGGAGGATATAAATGATATATAAATATGATCATACTAGTTATCTTACTATGTTTTACTCTGCCACTCTACATGTTCGATGGTCAGAATTATGGGAACGGTGGTTGAACAGGTCGTCACTGTTTTGGCGACTCATTAGATTCCGCAGGCTTTGATGCTCTTGTTTGGGTGGTGTGAGGTGGATGGAATTGAAGAAGATTTCCGTAGCTCAACTGCAACTGGTGCGACTGCCGTCACCTGAAATCTTTTGGCACTCCATCTGTTGAGAGACTTTGAGCTCCTTGTTATGTTGAAGTGGCCCCAGATGAGCCAGATGATTCAGATAACGACAATGATTGAGGACGTGGAAATGCATGGCAAATGCATAGCAATCTCATTGAAGACTTGCATGTTGACAAGAGGGGCCGATGGCGACAGCTGGACATTTTTGGCTGCTTCCACTAAGAGTTGGCAGGGGACAACCCCATCCCTTGCAGCTACTGATGTGGGCAATCGTGCAGAGGAAGTATAGTGGGCGAACCAGTTGCACCTGCAGATGGCTTTGTTGTGTGTGGGAACTGCCACTGAGATGCAGAATGATGCAGATCATTGCAGGCTTGCTGCAAGAACAATGCACTTGACAGGTGAAAATATCAATAATTCAAAGTCGAATCAGTTTACTTGCGATAAGTCCTGTATTACTGGGTAGGTGGGTTACGTCGACTCATCTTGTGTAAAGTCGACTCGAAGTGGTGTGCCCTATGGGAAAAGCATGACAAAGTAAATTGCGATGTAATTGTGAATTTCGGAGAGCCTTGGAGTTTTCAGGTCAATTAATGTTTATTACATATGTGTATATATATGTATATACATGTGTATTTTTTTGTTTGGCCCCATTAGTATACCGATGCGTCGAACAGATGCATGGTTGCGTCGCACAGATGCACGATACTTATCCATCCTTCATCTACCCTTTACCCACTCCTTATCCATCCTTTATCCATCCTTTATCCATCCTTTTCCACTCTTTATCCATTCTTCATCCACACTTGACTCACCCTGTATCTATTCTTTATCCACCCTTTATCCACCCTATCCACCCTTTATCTACCCTTTATCCACTCTTTCCACCCTTTATCCAGCTTCCCTTTATCCACTCTTTCCACCCTTTATCCAGCTTCCCTTTAGCCATCCTTTATCCACCCTTTATCCATCCTTTAGCCATCCTGCATCCACTTTTGATCCAGCCTTTCTCGACTCTTTAGCCACCTTTTCTCTCAGCTACTCTTTATCCACCTTGTATCCATCCTTTATCCACCCTTCATCCGCCTATTAATCCTTTATCCACTTTTTATTCATCCTTTATCCATCCCTTATCCAGCCTTTATCCATCCTCACGCATCCTTTATCCACGCTTTATCCATTCTTTATTCACCCTTTATCCACCCCTTATCTATATCCTTTATCCACTCTTCATCCATCCTTTATCCACCCTTTTTCCAGCCTTCATTGACGCTTTATCTACCCGTTATCCTGCCTTGATTCATCCTTTATCCCGGCTTTATCCACCGTTTACCCACTCTGTATCCACCTTTTATCCACCCTTTATCCACCTTTTATCCACCCTTTATCCATCCTTTATCTATCTATCTAGTTATGTATCTATCTACCTATCTATCTATCTAAGTTATCTATCTATCTTAGTTATCTATCTATCTATCTATCTATCTAAGTTATCTATCTATCTTAGTTATCTATCTTTCTATCTATCTTTCTATCTATCAATTTTGTTTATCTGTCTTAGTTATCTATCTATCTTAGTTATCTATCTATCTTAGTTATCTATCTATCTAAGTTATCTATCTATCTATCGATCTATCTATCTATCTATCTATCTTTCTTACGTATCTATCTATCTATCGATCGATATATTTATCTATCTATCTATTTATCTATCTATTTAAGTATCTATCTACCTATCTATTTATGTATCTATCTTACTTATCTATCTATCTATCTATCTATCTATCTGTCTAGCTATCTATCTATCTATTGTACTTCTCTATCTATGTATCTATCTATCTATTTATCTATCTATCTATCTATCCATCTATCTATCTATGTATCTATGCATCTATGTATCTATGTATCTATCTATCTAGCTATGTATCTATCTATCAATCACTTGGCAGCCCTAGAGTTAATGGNTGTATCTATGCATCTATGTATCTATGTATCTATCTATCTAGCTATGTATCTATCTATCAATCACTTGGCAGCCCTAGAGTTAATGGCTTGTGATCTGACGCGAGAAGTGATTTCTGCAAAAACGCGTCTTGTAGTTTTCTGCTGGTACGTTGTAAGATCGAAAGAAGTGTTCCAAATGCTTTCAAACATATTTGGTTGGGACTCTTCAAGACACTCTTGGACATGCTGTTTCGACATAAGAAATGATGTACTTGGACACTGTTTTGTGTAATTGCGTGCGTTGTTGTCCAACCGCTAGGCTCAAGTCTTTCCTGGTACCTTGTGGNTGTTTCGACATAAGAAATGATGTACTTGGACACTGTTTTGTGTAATTGCGTGCGTTGTTGTCCAACCGCTAGGCTCAAGTCTTTCCTGGTACCTTGTGGATCACGAGTTCCATACTCAGGCGCAGCAGTTACTTCCTGCATCTGGAGAAATCTGGC
>BGPT01000172.1:142725-159976 GCA_003297045.1 Symbiodinium sp. clade C Y103 | reverse complement strand
TGACAGAGCCGTAAGAACTTCTTCAGAAGAGTTGTTGCGGAAGGAATTGGCAGCAGAAAAGGGTTGCAACTGTGAATTTGTTGAAGTATCAAATAGGATATTGAGGTCATGTAGTTTTGCACATAGACGCAAACCTTCGTTCGCAGTGCTGCGGCCATGGTGAACACAGTCTTGCCTGTTGCTCAATGTTGCGAGAGCTTGGAGCAAGAGAAGGACACAGAGTACAAATACCTGAGCCGGGGAGCAAAAGCTGCGTACCGCGTTCCTGGGCAGAATGCTATGAAACTCAGTGTTAGAGGATAAGGAGGGGTATGCATGGAAGGTGTTCGCCTGGTTTTGTTTGTTGTCTGGCATTCTTCTTCTTTAGTTTGTGCATGCAGCCTAGGCGCTTCTTGGATGTGTGCAGGGTACGGACATTGCTTTGATCGTGATGTTCTTGTGGCGTGATGCTGGCATGTCCCAGTTTGAGGTTGCAGTTGTACCTTGGATATAAAGTCATGAATGTAATTGTCATTGTCATTGTCATCGTCTTCATGGTCAGCGTCACCCTGGGCATGATCATCATCATTATGGTCATAATCATGGTTATCATCATCATCATCATCATCATCATCATTGTCATCACCATCATCAGCATCATTGTCATTATCACCATCACCACCATCATCATCATCATCATCATCATCATCATCATAGTCATCATCATCCTCATTGTCGTCGTCATCATCATCATCATCATCATCATCATCATCATCATCATCATCATTGTCATCATCAGCATCATCATTATCATCGTCATCTGTCGGAATCTTGCATACCACCCTTGCGTGATTACCGTGACCTTTTGCTGCTCAGTAGATTAGCAACTGTTCAATCATCATAGGCCGGAAATCATTTTTCCGATGATTTGTTTTACTGGCCAGAAATTTGGTTTGTGATGATGGTGTAAGCGTTGGACTCTTGGATATGTCATGGTTTGTAGGCATCAACCGGAATTCACATAGTTAGTAATGATGGTTCATTGTTAATCTGATAGCTGGTGGTTATTATGGGGGTTCATGGTTTTCAATGATATATCATGGCCAGCAATGAACTTTGATGCTGAGATGATGTTTTTTGGCAATGGTTTCTTTCCTGAAGACATTTTCAGTGTCTGCTTACTGTATCCTGATGCTGAGATGATGTTTTTTTTAGCGATGCCTGGCCTGAGGACATTTTAACTGCGTGGTTACTGTATCGGACACAGGGCAAGGTAAACTTCAAGGGCAAGGCGGTTGGGGGAGGTATTTTGCATATGATGATGGTTGTGCTTGCTTGGTTGTTCAACGATCTAAAATTCTACAGAATAGGGCAGTGGGTTCGGTGCTCAAGACCTTGGACAAGAATTCCAAAACCCAGCATGTGCCGGCAAAAGGCAACACTCAGAACCAGTCACCAGTCAGCCCATTCAGTTGGCAGCTTGTATTGGTGACAATGAACTGTGTAGGCGGAGCTTGGAGCTAACACGGTGAACCCGTTCTTGCAGATCACGTTGGCGCACGCTTTTCGATGGTCGTTCGCACATGCAGTGTTCAAAGCTCCAGGAGAGGCAGTTGGAAACTACTGTTGCATGGTAGGTTGCATCCCCACGACTGTATTTGAAAGGCTTGGTTAGGCAGCAGGAACCACTATAGAGGGCGGACAAAATTTGAATCATTGTTTTCATTTGGAAGCCTTTTCGCCAAAAGCATCTTTGATGCGTTGGGTTCANAGGAACCACTATAGAGGGCGGACAAAATTTGAATCATTGTTTTCATTTGGAAGCCTTTTCGCCAAAAGCATCTTTGATGCGTTGGGTTCATGTTTAGTGTTCCTTTGGGTGGGGGAGCGATACGGAAGATGACGTCGATGGGGACGGATGCGGACAGATTCAAGAGGGGAGAATATCTGGGATAGCGTCGTTAGCATTAGGTGGGGGCAGAGGTTCAAGAGGGAGAGCGGCACCGAGCAGGACACGGANGAATATCTGGGATAGCGTCGTTAGCATTAGGTGGGGGCAGAGGTTCAAGAGGGAGAGCGGCACCGAGCAGGACACGGAGGGGCAGCAGCATGAGGTGCGAGGAAGGTTGCAAGAAGGAAAGCAATTCCGAGCATGACACGGAGGTGGACAGCAGCATCAGGTGCTAGGAAGTGTGCAAGAGCGATCTTAAGCAGGATGCGGAGGTGGACAGCAGCATCAGGTGCGGGGAAGGTTGCAAGAGGGAGAGTGGTACTCGATCCGGAAAGAAAATGTTTTTGAGGCGTTGCGCGGCCTGGTGTCTTGAAAGGTATGCCTGCTGACGCAGAAGATGTCAAATATAAGGGATGTGATGAAGTTGGTTGAGGGTGCAAGGGCTTGGATCAAGGGACGGCAAGGGTCGCGGTTTGTTTGAAAAAACCGGTGGTTGGCTGAGTGATGCAAACAGAACAAAAGAGCAAGTCCAGTCAGATGTCGTTTCTTTGAACCGTCAATCCTTGTGACAGGCCAGGGCCAACCCGCAGACCAGGGCACGCCGGGCCCGTGCGTTCTGCAAGCAGGCGTTGAGACGGTAGCATCACACGCGCAACGGACAGACGCGTTGCCCGTCGTGCTCATCGAAACCGGTTTCTTCAGGCCAACGCCCGCGAGAAGCGGGCAGCCGCCTCAGCAGCAGCACACACAGTCCGCCTGCCTCGTGTTAACCGAAACCGCCCGGAGCAACCCTGAAGCGGTTCAGAAACTTCAAACGCGCCAGGCGCAGCACCCTGAACTGGTGCTTCCACGCCGAGTGTCCTGGCAAGCCGTACAGGACAAGCTGAGCTGCCGAGCCCTTAGCTCCAAGGGCAACGGGCTTCATAAGACGCAAAGTCATTTCGCCCGTTTTCTGCCAGGGCTCTNGTACAGGACAAGCTGAGCTGCCGAGCCCTTAGCTCCAAGGGCAACGGGCTTCATAAGACGCAAAGTCATTTCGCCCGTTTTCTGCCAGGGCTCTGGGACCTGAACGCTCTCCTGGGCAAAAACGACGTATTCCTTGAAGCGGCGCGAGGAAACGTCGAGCAACTAGTCCAAGAGCTGGCGCGGGCCTCAGCATGACAAGTGCACGACAATTACCCAAGTCGCAGAGACGGAATCCACCGAGGCAAGAGGCCTCCAGGTCTCGCCAGAAGCGCTGGGCCCCTGGATTCGCCACGTAGGAGCATGGTGTATCCTGAAACCAGTGTGCAAAGCACTGGACACGACGAAGGCCAGAGCAAACTCTGTCCGCCCCTTCGCTGATGCAACGAAACCCTGCGTCAGGAAAACAAAGCCGACGAAAGAGCTCGCCAACGAGCAGAAACCAAAAAGCGGCGCGAAGAAGAAGCGGCACAAAGAAAAAAGAGGCGCAACCGACGCCCGGCAGATCCAAATGCAACACTCGCCGCACGACACGCGCCGCTGCAGGCCGAAGAGAAGGTGAAGGAAAAGCAAAAAGAACAGAGAAACAAAAGACGGCGTGAAAAAAGGAAAGCAGACAGGGAGAACCACAACCCAGAGGCGCGCAGAAACGCAGGAAACACCAAGCGACAAAACCTGTCCAGCCTCAGTCTGTGCGATGCCAGGCCCAAGCAGCTTTCCTAGCCCGCTTGGAAAAAGACAGAAAGCGGAAAGCCAAGAGCTCAGCAGCACCACACGCGACGGCGGCAGCAAAACAAACCACCACGAGAATCTTCCCTGACGCGCTCCCCCTTGCTGTCGGCCGGGGTCGGCGGATTTTCAGATTCGTGGTCTCAACCAGTTGTTAATTTTTCCATTCGTGTTTAGGAGTTTCAGCCTGCATCATGTGGAGGGTGGCCCATCAGCCGCTGACACCAGACAAAAACATGAAAAACAACCTACCTGATCCCGAATATACTGGGTAGATTTGGCTAGCGGCTAGTATAATCCCCGAACTAATCATCAACAACAGGGGTGTTGCAGCCATTGCTCCATTACATCTAAATCCTTGAGGCTTGGGTGGCGCACTTTATCAGCAATCCAGGGATCCGATATTTCCTGGTGGCTTTGTCCTTTCTGATGTATTTTCGTGCTTCCTGGACCATGTGCCGCTGGGTTTGGAACTGGCGCTTGGAGAATTTGGATGATCACCACATTCTTGGCAGGCGGCTGTGTTGACAATGTGGTGCTTGGCCAAAACATGGATTCATAATGAATATAATAACGGGATATAGTGGGACTCAACCATACTTAACCAACCTTCATGAAGATATGGCATTTTTTAATGTTACAATCTATCCCATGGTGTTCGGGAGCTGTTTGGAGCTATGGGTGTTCATATTCGAATTAAATAAGGGGCCAAGGAGCACTAAAAGTTTCCTAGCCACATGATAGCATTTCAGAAAGATATAGAAAGATCTGGTTAGTAGTGTGTTGTAGAGAAAATGAAAGCATCCGTTGTTGTTAATATATGTCATATTACATCAGAAAGAAATTCTCTGGGTCTGTTGTCCATCAAGTCTCTACACATAGGCCACATGTTTCCATAATGCTGATCATGCAGATGATTTCTGCAGGCCTCTTCTGACCTTTGTTTTGATTCTTGTCTTTGGCATCTATGGAGCTGCATCTCGGCTTTGACGGCAAGTGGGGTGTGGATCATATGCTGCAATCCTTCGCTCAATCCGGCAACAGTGATCATAGTGAATCAGAAAAAAATGGTTCACCACTGTGCCCAACAAGGCACAATCATGTTGACCCATACATTATTCATTATAGATATACATATATCATATATTCATTGTATATTATTCATCCTTTTGATATCCCCGCTATTTGATATCCACTAGATATCCATGTTCTATCCATTTATATACGTGAGTAAAATATAGTTAAATCACAATCCATTTCTTGGTAAGAAATCTATTTTTGGCTAAATCTTATCCGGGTCCAAAATTTTGTCCCCTCACCATTCTTGATCAACTCTCCTATGTCGTTTTTTTTAATTGCCATTTTGTCGGTTGACTCTCCGTCCTTTGTTGATTATATCCTCATGGTGTTTCTTAACTTCCGGTTCTTTGCTGGTCTAAACAAAGAAACACCTTCAGGCTCCATGTTTAGTTGGTTAAACCCGTTCAACCCTGTTATTTGATCGTTTTTTTTCTGGCAACCATCCACAATCACCAGAGATCCAGGTTTACTGCTCCCGGCTTCATGGTGGCGTCAGCTATCGCGACGAGCGCATCTTCTTTACGACAATGGATTTCACCACGAAGCTCTTTGCGTCCGCGGATCTGTTTGGATGTGCCAGGAATGGGGCCATAGTGCCATAGAGCTCCCGGTAACAATCATGATTAGATATTGGGTTTGTCTGAAAATAGGATACCTTAAAATCCATGAGCAAATCACTATGTTCAATGTTAAAACGTGTTAAAACAACTATTTTGGGGGGTAAATACGCCAAGTTCAGACATACCCATTGTATTATACATATGTAATTTTCATAGGGGCCAATAGGTAAGCCTCAGATAGTCATGTTGTAACCCTCAAGTGGTAAGTGGTGAACATAATTGGGTTCAACATCCCGTGACTTGTTCATTCCCCCAGGTTGAGGTGTTCAGCAAAAAAATAGCTATAGCACAGTGGTTAGTGGTGGGACACTACCATTCAAGAAAAGCAGCTAAGCCCCAACATCCCCCTAATGGGATGAGCGAAAGTCATATGTTTGAAATGTTCCATCCCTTTTTGGAATGTTGACTGATGCTGTATCTTGTATTCTAATTGGCATTGATACCACAATCAGACTTGTATCTATCTTGGATAAAACATGGTTTCAGCTTTCAATGTTCCCTTAATCCAATCTAATGAATCCTTGTTTGGGTTTCGCTTGACACAGAAGCTCGGCATGCGACCCAGCTAGTGACGGTATGTTGGAGGTTGGGAGCCTAAATCATTGAAGTTCGCAACAAATTCGAGTGTGAAAGAGCACGAAACAGTATGGGCACATGGCACTATGGCACTGGATTGTTACCTGAAAAAATGAGTGTTACAGCTGTATGTTACTATGCATTATCACAATCCATAAACGTCCCATTTCCAAGTCCTGAAAATCCTTTGCCACACCCAATAGGACAGACAATGCTAAAGCTTGAGGCATCGCACACCACTGAGTCGGCTCAATTTTGGATGTCAGTTCATTGGTGGGTACAACTAAGAAAACATGCAGGATTTGATCAGCAAAAGAAGGTTATAAGTTATTTTAGACAAATAGTATATCATTGACATATGATAAATGTGTGGGTGGTTTCCAAGATTGGTTGGCATATAATGTTGAGATTCAGCAGCACAACTTTGGGATTGAAACATAACAATAGGATATTGAAATATATTGAATGGATTTCTTGTTCAATGAGTCGGTTCCAAGAAACAGGATTATTCCAACCCGACCAAGTTGTTTGGTTCCTCCTTTCATGTCCTGGGTGTTTCAGGTCGATGACGTTGGCCGGCATCCGCTCCAGTGAATTTCAAGAAGTCCTCTTATCAATGTTGGCAAACACACAAACCTCTTTCAAGCGGGCGCTGAAGTATGAGGACACAACACCCATGCTGGAAGATTGATGAATCCCACCTCCCCATAATAGTAAACACCTCCAAAATCGTCTCAAATATGTGTAAATCCACTGCAAAAACCATGGTTTCCGGGGATGTTTGAGGACAGGAGGAAGGGATTACCATTTGTCACGGCCGTTTCTTCGGCTGCCATGCATTTTTTAAGGCTAAAATTTGGACCCTGGGAGCTGCTCCATGCTCCAGGATTGAAATATTCTGCACCCCGAGTGGGGTTTCAAAACATGCTCGGGGCCGTGATGGAACTTTCACACACCTTGAACTCTTGGTCACTTAGAATTTGTGAAAGATGTCAGTTATGTCGATCACAATTGCTTGGAGATTGAATCTTGATTTGGCTGGGTCGAATTTCTTGAGATTCCCTGTACATTTCGACGGTCGTTCAGACTGTCGAACGCATGGCTGGCCGAAATTGGTGAAATGAATAACTATAATCCCATCTCCCTAGTACTAAACACTCCCTGAATGGTCCCCAATGTGTAAATCCCTACATCCACGCTGGTTTATGGGGAGTGTTTAAGGACTGAACGGAGGAAGGGACGAATTCATTTTCTATGCCCTGAGAAGTTGGAGATCTGGATTCCTTGGCTTCCATCGCTGTATCCACGGCAGAAACTGGCCAAGATGATTGGGTCTTTCAGGCATTGTCGCTCACATTTCTGCAGGGTCCTTTAAGGTCCCTAAACAACACTGGCAGCCATTCCCAGAATTGCTTGGAAGGGAAATCACTTGAATCCACATGAAAATTTGTGGCACCGGAACAAAAATGTCCTGCAGATTGTCATGATAGAACCAAGCTTCTGTGTGATTTGATGAGATGTGTTTGTTTGTTGGTTTTGCTTTCAGCCCTGTAATTGGGCATCAGCTGCTGGTCATCACAAGTATCTTCAGGGTCCTAGGAGTTGGGTTTTTCCAAAGATCAATATCTTGAGATCTATAGCATCACTGATTTTAGTATACATATACATATATATATTATATATTATATATATATAGTACATATATTATATTGCATATATATATATAGGTTCTTGACATGGAAATTGAATTGCAACCCCCCCAACAAAAACAATCAAATGTGCAAAGTAAACCTTTTCACACCGGAAATGCCCGGTTCATTTGAGTTCTAGCTAGCCTACTGCTAGCCTGCGTAGCCCGTTCAACAGCTGGCGTGAGCCATCACCCATGCCCATGCTGCCACCTCCAAGATGGAGGAAAATGCCTTCCGCCAAGTCACCCTTCACGGTGAAGAAGTGGCATTGTTATTTCTTTCTATAGAATACTGCTGAAAAAATGAAATGTGATCATGCAGACGCAAGGTATATGTATACATGCACAGAATCCCATCTCCCTAGTCATGCCGATTAATCAATGCAAAATGACAATGTAGAAAAATCGGATGAAACATAGGGTGAATATGGGAACATCTCTTCTGGATGATGAACCAGAAGAATCCTGTGTCCTAGCTTGGAGCCGGGAACATCAAGGTTCAATTAAGTTTAATCTGTGACCAGCAAGAATGGGGACGTATCACCAGCCAAAACTCACGGGATTTAAACAACGGGTTTTGGAGGAACTCCGTCAAGTCTACTGGTTTGTGGGAATACTCAAGGCAAAACAACTATGAGTAAGTAACACTGTAATACCAACATGATGTCGACTGGCAAACATAGATGTACAAAAGATGATTATGTATCTCACAAGCTTCAGCAACACGTTCGGTGCATGTTGCGGCTTGTGATGGTGATTGGATGCTATCGCTCCTGTGTTATTGCGTGCTATTGGCATCAAATGTCATATGACCACGACGGGTGGCAATCCCTGCGGATCGGCAGCCACTCTTTTTGTGAAGGGATTGGCAAGTTGAAAAGAGGCCAAACGGCATCATCCGATGCGTCGACATGCATAGAGGGTCATCATTTGGGAGTTGGATGAATTCTTGCAGCCTTCCCCAACCCCAATATATTTTAACATGTTTTAACCACTTCAACTCATCCAATTTGACAAGAGTGCAGTCCACTTACTCATAGAAAGTGGTTTCCAAGAATTGATAGACAAACCAATGTGAGGGTTCTAAGTTTGGCAATTTCCCCTGCAGACGCGACTGGTGGTTTTATTTCTGATGTTTCATCATGTTCCACCCTCCAAAAAGATATGATATTATCATGTCCTCATCAATCCCAATTCAATGTTTCAGTTTGAAAACTCAATCCCAATTCAATGTTTCACTTTGAAAAAAGGTATTCTGGTTTTACATCCATGCAAATCTGGATCCTCATCTAATCCACCCATATTTTTTTCTGCGGCGGTTGAGCATCGTTGAGCCACCAAGCAGCGAGGGCCGATGCCTTGCTGGCCTTCTTTGGCTTGGAGTGGCGGAGATTTCCCGAGGCACTGCTGCAGTTGTCATGGCACTTATTTTCCAGCTGGGAATATCATGCTACAGGGTGGTGCCTCTCAGCTACTGTAGAAATTAAGTTGGTATATATATATATATATGTTTATGAAGAGCACTATTTATATATAGAAATGTAGGCCACAAACCGTAGTTGAGCTAGTTACAAATCCACTTAGCTAACTATGGGGCACCACCTTATATGAATTCCATGGACTGCAAGTCAAACAGATTGGTGGAGTCTTTTGCTTATGATATGTACGGGGAGTCGCACGCATAGGAGTGTGACTGAACATGGTGTATCCCCAAACCTGCTATTGTTGAAGTGAAACGGATGATTGTCAAACCAATGGATTTTGGGGTGCCTATCTTCAGACAAAACCACGTGCGTAATTTGACAGGACATCTTTTCTCTGATTGATTCCAATCCCCAATCAAGGAAGATCATGTATCTGACAATGGACATGTTGGCCAAGAACAGGAGATTGACATTGAATTGCTGTAAGCTTGAACTCTAGTTTATCAGCAATTCTACCGAGAAGTTGCGAACAATGGATGTGAATACAATGGGAATCTACTTGGATAGTTTTCGTTTGTGGATCGTCGATGGGGGATATCGCATGTATTCAATATTTCTGATATTTTAACGGGGAAATGAAATTGATCATCCACCATTACCCTTTGGTAAACCAACATAGCGATGGAAAATCACCCAGTTTCCATAGCTATGTTCGTTTATCGGAGGCTAGATGTACCCCACATTCAGACAGACCCATGTGGTAAATGCTGCTAAAGAGGCACACCCAACCCCAAAGCCAAATGGGGCGAAGTGGCTCTGGGTCATTTTGGACAAACCAATTGGTTTACTACACTCGATGATGTTCCTGTTGAAGCTGGGCATGTGGTCAATACTTGTCGGACCGAAGGGATGGTGGCTATGTTGGTGTGATAAGCAACTGACCCATACATCAATTCCAGTGTTTGACGTTTCTGCAAGGACGAAGTGGCATTGTAAGTCATCAGAAGGAACAACGAAGCGCCATGAAACGCACATATTATATGATATAGGTAATTATATTTTATGCAAATGACATAGATATGCACACATGTTTGACTACATCCAGTGTATATATGTACATCATTTTATGTTATATTGGTGATTGGTGATTGATGATATATGTATACTATGCAAGTCATGATATCAGTGCAGTTGATTTTTGCAAGTAAACAGGCGGTAGAGCAGCAGCTGCGAGAACAATTTCCAGATGCGTCACTTGGATGGGAGTTGAGGCAACAAACATGGGGGATTTGTTGATTCTCAGATATATTACTTGCTGACAGTTGATTTACAGTATATGCTGCTGTGGATGTTGATATTTAATGATGTCAATTGATTTATTTAATGATGTTTTACATGGCCATGGCAATTTGTTGCTGGCATGTTCCGATATTTTGTCGATATGTATCGATATGTTCTGATGTTTTTGTGGAAATGGTATTTCTTATGACACTTTCTAACAGGCTTTATATACGTTCTAGTAGTATATACATTATTACATTGACATACCTATTTATTTATCTTCCGCTACTATTTTTTGTTTTACTTTAAGCCCACATTTCATGACCAGGCAAAAGTAATGGACAGGTCCCTTCAGGTTTGGTTCATTTTTATGGGATATGATGGGGGAACCCTGTTTTTTCCCAATTCAGATCGTGGTATATATGTTTTTTTTTTTTTTTTGGGGGGGGGCGGCTGATTCTATGAACCATGTAATCTGTGGCTTCCAGTAAACCAGTAAACAAACCATTTTAGGACTTTGTAACTCTCCTTCTAGCCGCTGTCATTCATGGGAGGTTGAAACCTATTGTCCTATTGTGTATTAGACCAAGATGTTTCTTTCGGTGCAAAATTCAGGCCAAAGTGATCAGGGATGGACTGTTCATTTTCTGGTACTTTAGGTATTCCAAGTCATCGAAAAAAAAAAAAAAAAAACATCCAAATGGTTTGGTAAAGCCAATCGGAGATGAAGTACTGGTGGTTTGTAACACACCATGTTATGGAAGGTTTACCAACATAAGAGGTTTGCAGAGAAAAAATGTCTTTCTTAACCCCAAGGCAGGGACGGGAACTCCAACATTGGATGGTTGAACTGCTTCCGTGGGTCGATCAGTAGGCCGTTTTTGATGCAGCCCCGGTTTCCTAGAGAACCGCGGTTGAACGGGACTCCAATCTTACCTGGCTTTGGCAAAATCAATCATGAGCCAAAATAGAGGATCTGCAGTTTGGATCAGTTTGCATCAGTTTACAATGTTTATCATCCGCCCAAACTAACATAGACCCTTCCAAACAGGAGGTGGAAGACCACTTTCCTCCGAAAATTGATGTTTCTCAGGGTCTCGTTGATGCTTGGAATCTTCCACGGCACTATCACTCCAGGGCTGCGGTGGTTGAAAGCGAGTTGCCTCATCGACGTGATCTGTGGGGAAGCCCAGCTATTTCTAGCAACAGTTGGATGCCACTCCGTAGGTATCCGTGTGTGTTGAAAAAATCAAGCTCAATTTATTTCGATCTTGAGTGTTTTTTGTTTGCTGACGATTTTGTTTTTTTCGGACGTGAGTCGAACATCCTTCGCTGTCCAAACTGGCAACTCCTCTGATAGAGAGGCCAACAAGTTTATTGGGACCCGACAAGTTTGGCACAAATCGTTGACCTCTACCACAATGTTGGGAGATGGTCATTGCTTTTAGCTCTATCATGATATAGTCTTCCGGCCAGCGCACATTCTCCATGGCCCTTCTTTTGAGTGCATTCGACCTTCTTTGCGATGATACGATCCCAAAAGAGTGCAGCAGTGAATAAAACTTGCAGTTGTTTTGTAGTTTGTATGTTCCTTTTTTTTCATCCATAAAATGGGATGATGATGACGATGATGACGATGATGACGATGATGATGATGACGATGATGACGATGATGACGATGATGATGATGATGACGACGATGATGATGATGATGACGATGATGACGATGATGACGATGATGACGACGATGATGATGATGATGACGATGATGATGACGATGATGACTATGATGACGATGATGACAACGATGACGATGATGATGATGATGATGATGATGATGATGATGACGATGATGATGATGACGATGATGACGACGATGATGATGATGATGACGATGATGACGACGATGATGATGATGATGATGAGGATGATGACGACGATGATGATGATGATGACAATGATGACGATGATGACGATGATGACGATGATGACGATGATGATGACGATGATGATGATGATGACGATGATGACGATGATGACGATGATGACGATGATGATGATGACGATGATGACGATGATGACGATGATGACGATGATGACGATGATGACGATGATGACGATGATGATGATGATGATGATGACGATGATGACGATGATGACGATGATGACGATGATGACGATGATGACGATGATGACGATGATGATGATGATGATGATGATGATGACGATGATGACGATGATGATGATGATGATGATGATGATGATGATGATGATGATCCCACAAGTAACCCACAATCCTTCGGTTGGGTGGAACACACTAATTATGGTACAACATTGAGTGGATCATGACCCCCATGGCTCCCCCATAGCTCCAGTGCGTCAAGGAGACATTTGAATTGCGTCACCATTGATCCGCCACACGCGAAGGTTGGGGTCGAGTCGTACTAGGTTGAGAGACTCCTGAGATTCAGCGAATTGAAGGGAAATGTTGACAGTACACCAGAAACCAGGTCTTGAACACATGCACCATGCAAATTTATAGGCATTTGGTTCTGTTTTCTTGCCCTTTCAAACGCTTCTTGGAAGGATACCTGGTGGTCATTCTTGTCCTTTCTTGGTGAGTTTCTGGGGTGATATTCCAATGATTGAGATGAGATGAACCACTTTTCAGGACCTCGATGATGCTGTTTCTGCCTGGCGCCACAGCATGTCCAGCCGGTGGGAGATAAGGGATGACAAATACCGAGGGATTGAACCAACAACAGGCATTAAGTAAACTAAACAATGGATAGACATGGTTCATAGCCCTATGCAAAAAATGGATATTCAGCAACACGCGTTAAGCAACGAGAAAAGAGTACGGGTCTGTACTTTGACACCTCGTGCCCACAAATGGAGTCGTCATATTCTGGGTATCGCCGTATCGCCCAGTGAATTTTGCCTGGATATCCAATCTTGTTTCAGAGATAGTTTGATTGTAGACCATGATTTAGACTGATGTGTGATCCCCTGTTTTTATTGTGCTGCCAATTTTAAGAACCTTCAATATTTTTCCCATATTAACCTATTATCAGCCATTATTATCCATTGATTAACCATCATAAATCCCATGTTTGAACGGTGGTCAGGTTCCATGTCCTTCACATCAGGTTGGGCCTGGCAAAGCACCAGGCAGCTACAGGGCGGAAGCCTTAAAGGTGGAATGAATAAGAGTTCAAGACTTCTACCAGTCGACAATCATGGGTTTGTTGGAGTTTCCGGGCGCCGAATAGCAATCAAGAAGTCCCAAATTGCGGAAAAGCGATCAAAAGCCTCAGGTATCACAGAAAACAATCCCGGCAGTCTGATCGATTATGTCCCATGGAAGAACTCCAACAGTTTCTCATTGCGAGAGTGGATTCCTGAAGGGTACTTGGATGTGTATGTCAGCTTGTAAGTTGTCCATAACACATGTATACATATTTATACAATAATATTATATATATACACACCTTCAACTGTGGGCATCATCCTGTCTGTTTATACACTCATACACCATCATATACCTATATACATATACAGTATAATTATATATATATATAATTATATATATATATATACATACGTTTCCAAACTGGGTGAACGAAGCATTATCCAAGAAGCTCAGAGCGCTGGGATCCGAGGTTGGGGTCCACATCGCCGATGTGACTCACTTCCTGCGACCGGGCACCGTCGGGAGCCCCGAGCTTTTTTCACCGTCCAGAGATGGGAGCAGCTTGAGGAAAGCACTGCTGGTGGTTCCACATATTCTCTATCACATTCGAACTAAGAAAAATGGGATGATGATCAAAATTGAGATCCATACGTTCTGGCAGAAGTCAAAAATAGCATCCCATGTGATCTCGCGTTTCCTGGACGCCTCAAGATCTCAAAGAGAGGAGAATCAAAGTCACCATCACGGCCATAAACTACACAAACGTGTATACACATGTGCTCAAGTATGTTCACGCAATGGTCTGAACGCTGTAATCTAGTCTGTATACAGAATTAAGTATGTCTCCGCGTATGATAGAAGACTTAATCAAGATGTTTCATTCACTTGTAGGCCACATCCGTTTGAGTTTAGATCACCAGTGCTTGTTGGTGTCACACGGAAGCAGTGTTGCTCCCATCTACTACAGGAGAAGACTTGGCGCGAGAGGGCGAACTTGGTGATTTGAACATTTACCATTTTTTTTCTCACCTTTGGATGTGGGGTAGTTGGATGCAACCTACGAAATCTGTGTAAAATCCACAGCCCAAACTGCCGAGGCAACAGACTTGGAAGCGCGCAAGCGCGCTACCACGGTATACCTGGTCTCGAGGCAGTGCCCGGTAGGAAATGGTAGAAAGATATACAACAATCGGATGATTGTTGTGTTTGCATGATTACAGATTTGTTTCTGTAATGATGATTACAGAGCACCATCAATCTTCGAGAGTTTCAGTCTTTTCTAGGGTTTCAAGGCCTGTTCGGGAAGAGGGTGACACAAATTTTGAAGGTGCATCCGCTGATGTTTGATCTTTCACTGCAGGACCTATCCAATGCTACCAAGATGGTTGAGTTCAACCCCCAGTGGACTACTGGGAGGGCCATTCCTTCGAGGCCCATGTGTTTTGACAAAAAGTGCACGGTTTCAAGGTGCCTGTTTCTTGTTACCCTCCGCTAGTCAAGTGTGGCATTAGAAAATCCACCATTGATAGCTGTGATTTTCCCATCAATTCCTCCATTTATAAAGATTTCTAGCAAGCCAGAGGGTCTTTCTTCTGCTTGAACATAAAGAATACATAAGAATACAATTTCTGGGCATGACTCCTGAGCCTTTTGTCAAGTTCCCAGTGATATTCGTGCTGAAATGAGGCGAGAACCTGTGTTCCCTGCTTCCTGATGGAGACAGGCGCGGAGTTTGCTGGTCAGCTGGAGGTTGTGTTGCCAAGTGTGGCTGCAGTGTTTTGCAGTTGAACTTGGGAATGTATAAGGAATGCATCAGCTAGTTTTCCAGGTCAATTCAGGTTACACCCTTTTTTTCTGGTAAAGATAGTGATGGTGGAATGGGGAAAACCATGGCATCCAGCAGTTGACATCCCAACCTGTTGCCAGCATTGTTCGTCATAGTGGAGTTTGAACAGCAACATAGTTGCCATTAGTATTAAGCCCTATCATATCAATCCATGAATTCATTTAATAGGAGCCCGTTCATGTATGTGAATGTCATAGCCGCATCCCAATAGCCGAACGTTACGCTTCTGCGAGGTTGGCGTTCTCGGTCTTTTTCACCATCAACGGTGATGGTCGTTTGGATGACACGGAACCGCCCAAGATGTGCCGGTGATGACCTCAAAAGAGAAGAATCTTTGTACCAACAAGTGACATCACAAATATCATGTATATTGATATTACTTGAGAATATTCTGTGAATATGATTTTACATATGTGTGTGTGTGTGTTCGTTCTGATGTAAACCAAATCAATGTTCAATACGTAACTACATGCCTTAGATTCAGATCATCTTTCAGACACACGGGCTACGACTTGGAGTCATTCTTCCATCAACCCCTGCAGCGCAACGCAACCGTCGTATCGGGAACTGAGGACTGTGATCCGCACCCGCGCCAAGTTGAGCTACGACATGGTGCGGGGACCGGACTGTGCGCTTGAGGATGGTCCATGTTTTGCTGGTTGCACTACCATCATTGGGTTTTAAACATGCAGAATCCACAAGTTTTGCATGGGATTTGCCACTTTGAATGATTTAGACTCTGATGAAACAACCAGTTGTTTAGTCATACATGGGGTCAGAAAACCATCAGTGTGCCTAATTACAAGCCGGTTGAAGGGTTTCGGATGGCAAAGGTGGGAAGACTAGCTGACTAGCTGCATCATGACAACTTGGTGGTGCTCAAAAACACTTCAAAGTGAGCTCCCTTCAAATTGATGAGAATAAATCCTATCAATGTTTTTGTTTATTCATTTCGCAGACACGTGAGGTCGATAGCTTCTTGACAGCCAACGACAGCCTCGCCGCCCTGTGGTTGAAGAAAGCCACAGAGTTTGATGTGGCAATCAACAAAAATCAACAAATATAAAAAAAGTATTGAGTTGCAGGCACCTTTGCTTACTGGTGCTTAGTAGGGAATGGGGGAATGACCTATAATAACCATGAATAGTCATCCCATTCTCCCATTCCCTACCAAGCACCAGTAAGATTGATTTGCGGAAGATGTTTTTTTGTCCATTTCCCCCAATGGGAAATCAGGCCTTGGAGCCAGGCCAAATCCCCACAGATCTTCACCAAGATTTGCGGAGCCTGGCGGAGATCACCGCAGCCGCTCGGTGCAGCGAATCCCATGGGATTTTTTGGGGAATCACGACAAAGATGGTGGATTCTCAAGCATAAAAACGATAGGTTGAAGCATTAATTTGGACTTAGCAGAGATTTTGTTTAATTGATTACTTAAATCACTGTACAAATCATTTCTGTAGTTCAAAGACATAGGGGATTACCAATAAAAGCATGGGGATGCAACATGATTCAAGCATATTAAAAAGTGGGGATTTGAGAGAGACAATACCCTCTGGTAAACTAACATAACTATTGAAAATGACCATTTATAGTGGATTTTCCCATGAAAAAATGTGATTTTCCATAGTTATGTTAGTTTACCAGAGGGTATATTCAATCTCAATTCATGGGCCGGGTTTCATGCAGAGATTTGTCACAAAACATCAGGAGTTCAGCATGGGTATGGCGACCTACATTTGAGCTACGGAGAATGGACCCAGAAATGACTTGTCCCTTTGACCAGACGGTTACATCAATCGATAATGTGAGGTAAACAGTCCCGTTGGAATTTCAACTAGAAAATGGGTGAACTTATGTCAAGTAGAAAACCTGTTTTTCCAATGATTTTGTACTGAATTAATGCTCCTGGGCCGTGG
>BGPT01000172.1:119010-141488 GCA_003297045.1 Symbiodinium sp. clade C Y103 | reverse complement strand
TTTGGTATCAACATGATCTATGTTAAAATCATCTGAGCATTTTGTAGCAACCAGATTTCGACATGTGTTGACACTGTTTGTAGCGTTACAGGTGTGCATGTTGTAGCAGGAGGTTGGTTTAAGCGTTTCTAGCTATAAAATGCCCCATCACAACTTCACCCCTGCAATTCAGACAGGGATGGTATGGGTAGATCACAAGCCTGGTTACCCTCAATCAAAGATGGCGTGCTGGAAAAATCACCCATTCATAGTGAATATTTCCCAGCTATAAGGCCATTTACTTCCAAGAATTTCTAGCCATGATGACACCGGAGGGTCTGCAGGCACGCGTTTGAGTCCACTTTGAAGCGGAGGTAGAACACCTCCGGAAGTTCCAACTATTGATGGAATCCTATCATCATTGGATTGGTTTAAGGGAAAATTTACAGGAAACCTCTATATTTCATGGTAAAAACCATGGTTTCCGGTTAAAATTTTCCCATTAACCAATCCATTGATATCAAACCCATTTGAGCCTACCAGTACTCCAAGGATATTCCCATCAAATCCCACTATTTTTGTTGCTTGCATCACCAAACATGGTACACTCTGGTAATTTGACAAAGCTAGAAAAAATCGAAAATCGCAATGTTACATGCTAAATCATCAATAAAAATGCCAGTTTCCATAGTTTTGTTCGATTTTTGGTGTTTTTTTGTCAACATGTCAGAGCCACCGATTATCACCTCTGATCGCGTCCAACGGCGGGAGGATACACAGCTCCTTCTCCACGAGCGTCATGAGATTTGGGGATGGGTCAGCAAAGCGTTGACACTAAATTGGATGATGCGTGATGATACACTTTTTGGTCGCATCTCAGTATCTCAAAATTCTCTGATTTCCCAGCCTGAAACGGAGGCTTGAATCTTAAAACCAACCAAGATCCATCAAAATCTGAAGTTCCCAACTTACCCATCCCCACTCTTCAGACGTCGTCCAAAGCACCATTTGGGGATTTCACGACCCACGACCCACAGCCGTGGTAGAAACGGCGGCATAGCCGGAGCTGCGGGCCGATTCAATGCTGGCCAGTCATCTAAGCAACAAACATGCGGATGGCTGTAAGTAGATGTGGTACAAATGGGTAATGAATATGGGTGTGCATAATTGTATTTTTTTCATATGCATAGTTACTTAATGAATAAATGGGAATCCAGAAGAATATAATCAATTGTGTTGTCATTGTGTTGTCATTTGCTCGGATTGTCTGGCATCAGATGCCCACAGGTCCCTCAAAGGAAGCTTGGGTCCGTGCAAAGTAATCCCATCGCAGGGTCGGAAATCTTTGACCGCAGTTGCACTTTGTCTTACATCATACGCGCGCGCACACACACACACGCATATCCATACCTCATACATACTGTATGTGTGTATATATATACAGAGAACTATGTATATACGATATATTATATATATGTATAAATTATATTGTATACATATGAATGTGTGCATACGTAGCACACTCATAGTGGCATGACATGTTCTTTTAGAATTGGCTCTAGTGATTTTTTGTTCTGGCCCATGCCGGCAAACTCAAGGACCAACAAAGGAATCTTCGCCCCGGGAAAGTCTGGCAAATGGACCTTGGTGGATCAGATGTCCGAACTCAGCGGCTGGAACAGAGTGAAGCAAAGTCTAGTCCTTCACCGGATTAAGCTGATCATTGTTGATAGTCCAATAGTTCAGCTGATTATTGTTGGTATATAGTTTTATTTATCTTTATTTTTTTTTGGCGGGGTCTCTTTGTAATGTTAGTGAACTAGTTTGGCAGTCTTCTGCTATTGAACGTCTCTGAACACTGGGAATGGGTGATCCAAACACTCCTGTGAGACACAGCGCGCAATGCATGGGAGAGTCAAGACACCCATATGCTCCATGTATGCTATATTTGTGTACATGTGCATGTTCCAAGAATTGATCAACATGATAAATACTACCAAACATGCCATTTTTGTGGTCAATCCATGTAAATCCAATAATAAACCATCCCCTAAATCACCATAAACGGGTGCCAGAAACTATCCCCAAGCGGTAGATTTGTGGCATGGGGTTTCCCACATGATGAAGCATATGGCATATGGGCAGCTTTAACAGAACTCTTTCTCATTCGTACACCGATCGTTTTCTTGAACTCTGCGCCTTTGTAGCTGCAGTGGAAATCACTGGCTACACAATTTGCAGCAGTTGAGAAGTGCCTCTTCAGAGTGGAAAGCTGGGCCCTGGGTGGCATAGAAATTCGAAGATTCGTGGAAATCATGAAGTGAAACAACGCATCAGAAATGATCTATATGGAATTGATCATCAATAGTCAACAGAAAAAAAAACGTAACTATGGATCTGCAATAGTCAATCAAACACTGCCTCATAGGGACGTCTCACCATCCACCCCTATCAATCATGATATCTAAAGGAGTTTCTTTGGTCATTGCTGGAGGCTGCCGGATCTCCGCCTTGGAGGCACCCTGGCTATCGTCATCCATGTGACTGTGGTTTATCACCATAGTACAACCCAGATATAGATGGTATATAATATTATTATTATTACTATTATTATTATTGTTATTATTATTATTGTTATTATTATTATTGTTATTATTATTATTATTGTTATTATTATTATTGTTATTATTATTATTGTTATTATTATCATTATTGTTATTATTATTATTGTTATTATTATTATTGTTATTATTAGTATTACTATTCTTATTATTAGTAGTATTACTATTATTATTATTATTATTATTGTTATTATTATTATTCCTATTATTATTACTATTATTGTTATTATTATTATTATTATTGTTATTATTATTGTTATTATTATTATTATTATATATATATACACATATGGAATATCCTCAGTTATATGTGGGACTGCGACCTATTACATTACAATATGTTATTGCAATTACAATCGGCTCACTGGTGAATGGCACAAAAGGGCACTTCCAACTGCTGACCACACCTGGACACTACGACCGGGACGTCTTCGCTCCTTGCGGCCTGACCCCACGTCCGGCCTCGTACGTGCGGCCGCAGAATTCAGCGTCACCAACACCATGGCGAACGAAAAGAACGCGCCAAAACGGTGGAGAGTTGACACGCGAAAATGCCGCTGTGATGAAAAGGAAGTGACTTTTCCAGCTTGCGGGAAAGGAGTTGGGTGTATGCTGAGAAGTGTTGTCCCATGTTGGTTCCAATCCACCAGGGATGAAGATCCTACTTTGGCAATACTTTTTGGGATCGGTTGAGGCCTTGAACCAGATTTTTAGGGAAGGGTGATATCCTCCAACGCCAGCCCCGGGTGGATATGTATATATACACACATATATATATATACTTACGTGCTAGTATGTATGTGCATATATATATATATATGTAGTTATATATATATATATATGTGTGTATATATGCACGAGTCACGGTCAAAATGGTTGAAGATCACTTTGGTATTAGTATTGCAAAAACACTTTTGTCAGAGATGTGCATGAAACACTGTAGAGCGAGCTGGGGCCCCCACAAAAGCGATGTGCCCATGACAATAGCAACTACTCAGATGTAAAGCATTTTGACCGCAGCTCAATGTACACATTCCACAATCTCTGCAGCTCCAGACATCTTATGGCTACTCCAACTCCCGATAAACAGATCACTACCCATACGTGGTTGTCCGAGGTATCGCCTATTTCCACTTCAAACGCACACAATCAAACACACCACAGGAAATTTTGACCCGCTCAAATCTTCAGTTGTTGATATGGGCCCCATTCACAATAAGATGGTCCCATGATTGGAACTTGGCTGCGTTTGAACTAGCATGGGAGAGCACCCTGCTCTCCCACCAGCCACCCCACAAATGGTCACCTGCTGCACTCTTTGAAACAGCTGGCTGACACTGATTTCAACATGTTTTGAGAATGACATTTGGGTTTTCATGAAAGTCCTACTTCTGATAATGTCAACTCTAGTGATAGATTATATATATGTATATATATATATATGTTTAGATAGATACTGTGTCTATGTATAGAGGTGGATGGACTGATGGATTGATGGACTGATGGACTGCTGGTTCAATGGATGGATGGCTGGACTCAAGGTCGAGTTTGATCCCAGCAGAAGGCATGGCCACTGGCGGGGCTTTGTCTTAAGGGGAGGGAGTCCGCAAATTGTCCACCAGAAACAGCCAACAAAGCAACATGGCCATGATCAATAAGACAATGTTTTTGGTTCCATAGCGGGTGCAAGTGAAGTTACAGCACTGCAAAAGACAATCAACAAGCACAGAGAACTGCACCAACAAGGGGGGGATTCTGTACAAGTCAAAAGTAGACATCTCCGGCCAGGAAACACAACCCACATTACCTTGGATGGTGTGGTCGGTTGATGGGCTAAATCACGCGAGATATATACAGTGTAGTTTGATTGGCTAAATTTCACAAATAATTTTAAACATCAATAGGGAAAGTGGTCACCCCTTGCAAAGCATGCGTTGCTTTTCATGGGCATTGAAGCTTAGTAAGGAATAAATTCTGATTAAACAGCTTTGTTTTCCTGCAACATTTCCCAGGAATCCATTGACTCTCCCATTACATTCTTGTTACATATCCCTATCATGATGGTTTCATCCCTATCGTTATCATATTCCTATCATCTCCCTATTGTGACGTTATCTTTCTACTAAATACTCCCTTTTATATGCCTATTAACTATTATGTTCCTTTTATACTTTTTCATATCATATCCATTCCTATGTTCATCGTTCTCATCAGTCCATGAAGAGGATTATATCAGTTCCTATTCTTATCACTATCCATGATAGGGAGCAATCCATAATGATAGAGTTGCAAATTATCATCATCCTCATCAATAGAAATAGAATGCCAATATATTTGTAGAATCGCTATACTGTTAACTTAATTCAATGGATCCATGTGAATATTAATATTATATCCACATGGTCATCATCATCATTAGAATATTCCTATATGATATTCCTATTGTCATCCCATAATAAATGAGATTCCTAATGAATACAAAGTATGATATATGATATGGGATCATATGGATCATATTCATATCACTAACAGAACTACATAGCTATTGAAACTAACATAGCTATTGGAAATTGCCATTTATGGTTGATTTACCAACCAAAAATTGTGATTTTCCATAGTATACCTACTAAAAATGGTGATTTACCTACTAAAAATGGTGATTTACCTACTAAAAATGGTGATTTACCTACTAAAAACAGTGATTTACCTACTAAAATGTTAGTTTACCAGAGGGTATATCCTTCATGACATCACTTCCACGGTGCCGAAAAATTCGCAGCCAGGAGCTCCACCGGGGGCGAAAGACGCCGTCCATGCGTTCGCTTCGGGATGCCCTGCTTGGAAGTACGGCCCAGGCCGTGCGAGGTGAACTATCGGTAAAATGGCCATAGAAATAGCCACTGGATTGGTTCATGGGAAAATTTTCACAGGAAACCATGGATTTTCCTATTAAATATAGGGGGTTCCGGTTTCAATTTTCCCTGAAACCAATCTAGTGAAATAGTGGATTTTTCCCATTAAAAATGTTGATTTCCCATAGAAAAATGTGAGTTTACCAGACGGTAACACTGGTTAATAGTTGACTAAGCATAAATCAACTATAGTTGATAGTTGTCTATAGTTAAGCATAAACCATTGATCGATGGTTGACTATAGTTAACACTGGCTAATATAAATCAATATAGTTAAGCATTGTTGTAGTTACAGGAACATAATGAACGATAGTCAGAGGAACTTATGGGTCATGATCAGCTGAGATTGTCCGAAGTGTTGGTAGCGAACTTTTGGAATTCCGAACTGTTGCAGGGGGAACTTGTGGGATTTGTTTCCGAATTGTTTGGGAGGAAAAACAGTTGAAGGTATTTGAATTATTTGAAGGGAAAATCCAGGAGTTCCTCTATAATGGTTTACCCTTGAAAGCAGACCAGTGATTGTTCAGACTTTTGGACAAGGCAAAGATATGTAAATGTTTGAGACCCCTCCCTTTCATCAACATCTGAGTTCCTTTCCAGTTTGATATTTGACGCGACATTACCATGGCGGAAGGCAAAATTGCTCAGATATGTGATGGGAAAAATGCCATGGTTTTCCTGGATTTTGCGTCCTTAAAAACCATCAAGTGAAGGGATCTCAGGGAAGATGTGGAAGGGAAACCGCATAAATCATATCTTGAGGTTGAGGTATGTTGAGGTATTGGTTCTTAAGGCTTTGTTGAATAGGCTCCATTTTGGTGGGTCCAACCATCTCTACCTGAAAGTGGTGATCCCCAGTTGACCAAAGTTTTTGGGAGACGGGATGAAACCACCAGGCGAGAAAAGGAGAAAGGAGGCATTTGCATTTTGTCTGGTTCAGATCCACTTTTTTTGTTGGTCAAATCCATGTTTTTTTTGTACGAAATAAATCGCATGTTTTCTATGTCAAACAAGGTGGTGCTTCCGCAGTTGCAAGTTGATGTAGAACCCCCATCAACTATAGACATATGTATCATAAACCCTAGGTATCGGGAGTTATAATCTTACTTAGTTGCCTATTGGGGTATGATCCATTGATATCCAAATATCATCCCATCAATACGCCATTCTTATCCCATTCACATTCAATTATCATACCATATACCGGTATCCACCATTTTCGTCAAATCCACGCCCTTCCGTTACCGTTGCAGTCGCCATTCTCTGGGAAGCGGCTCCATCTTCCACTGGACAGGTGGGAGAGTGGGCACCATTGGCCCCACAAAAAATGTGGCGTTGACCACAAAAAAATCGGATTCAATGGGTGTATGGTGCCACATTTTTATAGGGCCTAAGATTTAAGCTAACTATCCTCTGGTTATTTAACAGTTCGCCATGGAAAACCACCATCTTTAATAGGTACATCACTATGTTTATCATCTATAAATGGGCCATCTATACCATGGCTATGTTGGTCATAACCAGAGGGTACAAGAATGGGATTTAGAGTTGATATATCGTATCTACGGGTGGAAACGGTGGATCTAGGGATCCTCGCAGAATTCATTGGCCGCAGTAATGTGAATCGGATTTATCAAACTGTTGTATAATTTGGGATACCCTCTGGTAAACGAACAGTTTGCTATTGAATCCATGGCCATATAAATAGTTGATAAAATCCCATTAAAAACTGTGATTTTCCATAGTTTTTTGTAAACGTTTACCAGAGGGTAATGAAGATAACTACCAGATGGCCAGATGGAACTAGATGTGAATGTCCTAGAATGGGTTGAAGGGAGCATTTGCAGTATAAACACCTAAGCACCTAGAGGCCAAAACCCAGATTTCCTCCAATTTGTTGCTGCACATGAACCTGGAACTGCCCAAAAGTTGGCACCGGGGCGCTTCAGCTGTTGGAATAGACCCCCGGTTAAGATGATAGGTCACGATACCGAGATTCACCAGCAATGCCCTTCTTTCAAGTGCAGTTCCAGTTATAAGTGGATATAGAACCATAGTTACAAGATGCCATCGGGTTTCTATCCCAACCCATGGGAGTTAAAAAAATCATGGTTTTGTATACCTATATCAGTTTCACCAGAGCTGCACCCCCAAGTTTGATGACATGGTTTTTATTAAGCCTTGAAACACGGTGAACCGGATGGGCTGCAGCCCCTTCGCAGGTAGCTCCAGCTTTTCGGATGAGTCTGGAATGCAGGCGCCCAGTGGATCCGCATTGTATCGTCTGGCAACATATGAAACTAATGCAGCATCATATAATATCATATCGCATCATATCATGTCAAATCATATCAAAACATCATATCATTTAATCTAAGCTGGTCTAACATGATCTAACATGATATATTGTAGTGGATTATAGCATACTAAAATACAACATAATATAGTGTAATATAATGTAATGTAATATAATATAATATGATATAATTCAAATAAATATAATTTAATATAATATAATCTGATGTGATATAATACAATTTGATCGAACACAGTAAACTTGATATCATAGAATGTAATTCAAAAGACAATCATATGCCACATGTTTACATCCACGTACAAAAAATCGGGGCCTTGCAACGTTTACCAAACATGGGCTGCCTCAAGGGCACAGGCGCCAGTTGTGCAACGGGTTTGTCCTTTTGAAAATTGAAAAGGGTCAGATTATCCCAAAGGTTGTGATTAAATTCCCTCAGAAATCCCTCAGAAATTATGGTTTTGGTGGGGGAAAAACTCTACTTGCGCTTCACTGAAGAAATGTGGATTATGTGGATTATAAATTATCAGCTATACTTTTGGTGATGGTTCATATGGTGAACGGGTTGAGTAAGCATCATGCCGGAGGAGCACAGTCACTGTTGCAATTTGAGATGGCAACCAAAAAAACATGTGGCTTGGAAGATTCCATTCATCTTGGATTTGGATGGCCATGTTTGGGGTTCCCGCCGGGTCAGTGAAATTCGACCCAGTCTATACCAACCTGTTGCATCATCATGGGCATTGTTGCAGTACAGAATTAGCCTAACTAGTCTCATAGACCGCCCAATTGTCTCAACCCACCAAAAAATAGAACCTCAAACCTCCGCTATTATTATACGAGTACCCCAAAAATCACATTTGGAGTTGGGGGTTCTAGGGGAAGTTTACTACTCTGGACAGGCACGCGTTTGTTTAAAACTTCGGAGCAAAACTCTATCGTCATGCGTCCAAGTAGTCAATGACATTAGTCACATGTGATGACAGTTGATGGCATTCAATGGTTATTTGACGGATATACAGGACACACCTCATCTTCAGACACACCCACTTCACGGCGAGCCGCCCACCATGCCAGTGCCGCCTGAACTTCGGCGAACGCCGGGGCGAGGACGAAAGGGAGAAGATCTGCTGGGAAAATGACTGGGTACCCTGCGGGAATCAAACGTGGCAATGGAAAACCGCTCCTATAGATGGAGGCTTTAACGGGAAAAAATACAGTATCCATAAATGGGTGAGGATCCGGTAATCAACATGCAACGAACCGTCCTGTATGCTTCCCTATCTTGTATCGTACGAGTGCGATGTGATACTTTGCTCACTGTTCCCGCTGTCCCTGATCGGTGTGACAAAGATCGCACCAATGTAAGCAGATGGTAATGGCGGCCCATTTATGATTGGGTCAACCACGGTAAACCATGTCTACCTGGGGATTACCGTAGATTGGGTTTACTGTCATTTTAGTAAAGCTAGGTAATTATATGTAATTATGGCTTTTATGCCTGGCAATTGGTAATGATGTTTTGCCATTTTATCCTGTGCTGGTTTTGTTTTATTTGTTCACTGCATTGTGCCCTTCCAAAATGGTGGCGTTGAAGTGTTCATCCTGCAGAATTGGCCAGGGATGATGATCCTGACCGGAAGGGGCCGCCAATTGAGAGCCATGAATGGGATTACGTACTAGAGCAAACCAAAATAGATAGAACAGTGGGACACCTGGACATCTATATTATAGATATCATCTATAACCTCTTGGAAACACTGTTCTAATTTTTTCCTATGTATTTGGGGATGGCTACAACCAGCTCAAATTAGAGGTTTGATATGGGGGGTGGCGTTTTGCAAGCTCCAGTCTCCAAAAGTCTCCAAGATGGACCACAGTTGGCCCGATTTCCATGGCATCCCATGATTACATCCCACTACCCATGAGATCCCCATTGTGGCTACACTTGTGCATAGGTGTTTCATAATCATAGAACATAACCATAATAACCCAATTAGTAATAGATGTTATAGGGTATATCCAACTTGGATTTGTAGTTCTGTGCCAACAACAGGAGCCTATCTCATGGACTTATCGTTTGTTTGCGACACACAGGATGACGTGAAGGCGTTCGACGCTGATGATGCTGCGCGGACTCTACAGTCCAGGGTTTGCACACGCGATGTGGCACAAGGTGCGTCCATCGAGAGGATGTGGTACACAACCCGGTTGGGCACCATGGCTGAACAAGACACATCCTCCAAAGACAAGGAATACATGCTCATCCGACGCAGCTGCCATTTCCCGAGCACCATACAAAGGCTAAAGAGCACTCCGGACACGATCCTCATCTGCATTTCCCTCCGCCCGCGAGGAAGCAACATGCGAAAGACCGGCTTGCAAGGTACTCTAAGAGCACCTCCGAACTAAACTCCCTTAGCAAACCGTAGGGCACCACCTTGTACAACCGATTCTAGTTCGCGAGTATGAACATTTTCGAAATTGGTTGGTGCTCTCCACCAATTGGTTGCTTATGATCATTTATTCTCCCTTAAGTTTGCAAGGATAATAAGGAATAAGCAATTCTCCCATCATTTAGTTCCAGGGTCTCCCAGCATGTACGGGGGATTTGCCATGGATTTCCCATGGATTTCCCATTGAAAATCATTGAGCCCTCCATTTTTAGGGATGGCCATCGGTGAAAATCGGCCGCAGGAGGATGTCCATGGTATCCTGAGAGACGCCGATGGGAGCCAGGCCAGGTTTCATTTGCTACGCTTTGCCATGGAAATTCACCATGTTTATCATAGGTAAATCACATTAACAACAAGTAAATCATAGGTAAATTACCATAGGTAACTATTGATAATAGGAAAATCATCATGATTATCATCTATGAGTTTGGGATGGGAAAAGACCATAAATCACATCTGCAATCATCTATGTCTTTCTATTGCTATGGGCCATGTATACCATAGCAAACTGTTAAAAACCAGGGGTAACCACGATCTTCACCAAGAAACATCTGTGGAGAATTTGCTTAACCATGAGAAACGTGGATGAATCATGATGAACCATGATTGATCCCCTATAGTCAAGCATGAGAGCTTACTGGATTTTGTGGTAAACCTTGGTGAATGGTAGGTTAAACAGCAAAAAACAACTGGATATCAAACACCAATGAGCAAGACAAGTCGAGGGTACAACAAGCCAAATAAATGATGTCTTGCCAATGACTTTCATATTGTTTGGGCGAGTTGGAATCGCCAATCAGTTGCTCCCATGGAGTTTCCCTTAAATCCATCCATCGAATTGTATGTATATATATATATATATACATAGATAATATACATACATCACAATTAGGGTATGTTATATACCATGAAATGTCGAAATCAAGTGGTTGGGTGACATAATCAGGAGATATTTGTTTCGGATCATGGATGGACATAATATGGCTGTCGTTATGATTTTCCCTCTGATTGTTTCACATGTATAGCCATGGAAAATGGCCCATTTATAGATGATAAACATGATGATTTACCTATTGAAAATGGTGATTTTCCACATATCTACAGTACCTTGCATTTATCAGAGGGTAAGGATGAAACTTGCACGGCAGGTGGTTCGAATCCACGGCAGCTGGCTGGGCCCTTTGCTGTGCGACGGTGAGGTGGCAGCCTCCGAATCCAGTCGCCATGGTAGTCCCAGGAATGGTGGGTTATCTTGGAATGTGACTACTGGGACTATAATTAATGTTACCCTCTGGTAAACATACAAAAAACTATGGAACATCACCATTTTTAATGGGAAAATCCACTATTTCTATGGCCATTTTCAATAGCTATGTTGGTTTACCAGAGGGTAATAGTGGTTGATAATGGTTAATCATGTTTAGCCGACTGGAGAAAAACTGTTGATGTCGCATCTACATGAATATTCCCGTCATTTCCCCATATATTCTCATTTATTCTTAATATATATATATATATATGTGTGTGCATTAGTCACCCTTAATCACTGGTAGGGGAAGGGGATTACTTGATTACATTACTTGGATTTGAAGAAGATGTTTGTGTTCTTTTTACCATTGGTAAATCCACCATTTGGGGAATCTACTAGTTTTTTTTTTTGGGGGGGGTGTCTCCTTAAGCAAATATAAGTTATTGGGCTTATTGTTGGGTTTATAACAGATTATTGGGTCTTTCAATTCTTTATTGACGATGTTTATCAATTCTAATGATGATAATCTCAGCAATCCCTGCCCCCCTTCACATTAAACACCCACAAGAAATCATGGTGGATGTTGGGGATAAATCACATCTTTGGGAGGATTTATGGAGCGATTGATATTAGGGGGATGGGACTACTGGTTTATTGAACCCTTGAATGCCAATTTAGCCAACAAAAATAAAAATGGTGATGTTATGCGGTTCGAATGGGATAATCAACTGAGTCTATGACTCCAATTGGAAATTGCAGTGGGAACTCAGATTATGATTACTCCAAGTGGAAACTAGTAACCACAGGTAAGCTCCATTGTTTATCAAGCAATCTCAATCCCAGTGCTGTATTAGTTGCTTTTACTGCTATTGACCCGTTCTGGCCGCAGAAATTGGCGAGAGAGCTTGGGGTATGATTCATGTCCCTATCGCAAAAGTTGGTGAATATTATTTATAAACCTCCAACTGGAGGTTTATCATTGGGTCGACAGCTTTTTCAATTTTCCATAATTTCCATTCAAAGTATCCATCAAGTTTTGGAATTTATCGGAACATTTAACATCTGCGGGAATCCTTATATGTTTATTGTATGGGAGTAACAATCAGGGTTTCCTGTAGATTTTGGCAACGAAACCACTCGATTGAAGCAATGCACAGGGGACGAGATGCCCAGGTGAAACACAATCCGTGGTTGTCATAGGCGTCCTTTACTTTCCGCCTTCCATGTAGGCATTCGAGAAAGAAATTGCGATGGATTAAAACCTATTATTGCATAGTCTGGGAGATTTTCGGCATCATTTAGCTATTCGAATGTTCACTAGGGGTACCTGGTTTTGACTCATAGCAGAGGATTGGATTTCATTTCTTCAATTCAAGCCAGTGGCATACTCGGCCCAATATTTGCGGTGATGACCATCCATTTAGAACGAAGGGAACCCTGGGTTTGATATACTGCGCAAAACTTGAACCTGAGAAGTCCGCAGACCCGCGGTTCGGGCACCAGCTCAATCGTGGCTGACGACATTTCAGGACGATGCTACCAGTTAGTGGTTTTCAATGAAATCCAATGAAATTCCAGAATTCCAATCACATAGTGTCACATACCGGCTTTTTCTTGAGCAAATAGCCTATGGTCATGTATGGTCTTATACTATGGTATACCCATACCAGTTGTTTCTCTAGCGATTGCTGTGGCTTTCTGCCTGCGGGTCGTGCCAGGTGCTGTGGAAAGGGCCTGCTGCCATGTGAACCGCAGGGCCCGCGAAGCTGCGCGAAGCTGCAGACCATGAAACTGAAGAAAAAAAGGGGCTGGACTGCTGATGTTGTTCTGGGAATTTGATGCACCCTTTGGTAAACTAACATAACTATGGAACACCACAATTTTTAATGGGAAAATCCACTATAAATGGCCATTTTCAATAGCTATGTTAGTTTACCAGAGGGTAAATTGCCGGTGGAATTTCTTCATTTTGACACTGGTAGGAAGCAGACACCTTTGCTGACTGTACAGGTTTCATCTACCCCTCTTGGTTGGTGACTTCAATTTTTGCAGAGCAGCTGGCGGAAACCCGGAAACTGTCAGAGCTTATCTTTTGCAATCTCATGGGGAATAGTCGCCTAGCCCAACCGGATAGAAACATCATGTTTAAAAGGGACCAATGCAAGATTGGAAGGACATGTGTGTGGCATTTCCCTCAACATGAGCCCATATCAGCAGCAAATGTGAGCCTGGGGCCTCTCCAAGTTGACTGAAGCTGGTTCCATTTCTTTTTCGAAGCAGAATGTCGTGGTTTGCAGCCCAGCGACAAAGGGGATGTGATTGGAATAAAATGGAGATATAGTATGATATAGTGGGATCATGCAAGAGTTGGTGGTCTAACCAATCTGACCAGTCCAAGAGTAGATGTGAAGGGGCAAATCATGTTGGGAGCTGGCTGAACCAAGCTCCATCAATGGTGGATTTGCCCAGAATCTTCTGAATGATCCCCCGACCTGGTAGAGCATGGTGAAGATTCATCCTGGATCTGGAAACAATATCATCATAGTACTGACCTCTTAAGCCAACCCATAGCAAACCCAAAAGATAGCAGAGTGAAGTCGTGTGAAATCCTAATATTATTAGTGTTACTTTTGATTACTTGTGTGTCTTTTTTTGGGATCACAGGGGAGGATACCGGACAGCCCTGGCTATTCCCTACAAAAAAATTGCCTCCATGCACAGCCTCATTACTTGTGGTCAAATTTGAGGACCCCAAAACTGAAGATTCATCATTTTCAGCAGTGACTATTCATTTACCCTCTGGCAATTTAACATAGCTATTGAACATGGCCATTTATAGTTGAGTTTATCATTAAAAATTGTGATTTTCCATATAGTTATACATATGTGGTGCCCGATTTTGACACATGCCCGTTTGGAAGCACTTGTCCAAATCCTGTTCTGCGCCGTTGGCCCCCTCAGGTGCAGCTAAACAGCTAAATGGGTGAAGTGGAACCCCGAGACCGGAGACAAAATAGCCAGGAATCCAATCTCCAAATGTGTCAAACCATCAAGATCATCAAGAATATATTTATATATATATATATATCCATTTAGATATATATTCCAATACAAATACTTCCATTTAGATATATATTTAGATGTGCCAGAATACGACAGGTAGTCAGAAAGTTATCATCATGTCTATATCGGTTTAGGTGGAGATCTAGCCCACGAATCCGAACATCTCCGAACTACTTACGCAGTTAATTCTGGTAACATCTGGTAAACTAAGTTTGCTATGGAAAATCACCATTATTTAATGGGATTTTATCAACTATTTCTATGGCTTCAATAGCAAACTGTTAGTTTACCAGAGGGTCACATCGAAGGACCACTCCATTTCTCTTCCAGGGGTCTCCAGCACCGATGCCGAGCTCGTCGCGTCCACGCCATGTTGCGCCTGGATGTGCCCGGCTGCGGCACGGTGGAGTTCGCCGTGCCTCGGAGCTCCCAACTGGTCGCACAACTTGAGGGGAAGTTGTTCGATGTTTTTTTCAACCCTTGGTGACACTTGATGCATTTTGATGCTATACTTTGCCAATCGGAAATAATGCAAATCACCAAGTAGAAATTCCCTTAAGAATTCTACCCTGTGGTTATTGAACAGATGGAAGCCATGGCCCATTTATAGATGATAAACATGGTGACTTTACAAGGTGGTGCCCCCCCTAGTTATAAGTTGGGTTATAAACCATAGTAACTATAGATATATCTACCATAAACCCCTAGTTATTGGAGTTATAAACCAACTTAGCTAACTATGGGGCACCACCTTGTACCTATTGAAGATGGTGGCTTTCCAGGCAGAGGCGGTGGGGTCCGGCTCCACCGGCCGCGTCTATCTGGGCGTCCTGCAGCCCGGCCGCCCGGTGGCGCTGAAGGCGACGACTGCCGCTGCGCCGTCGGCGCGGGGCTGGCACCGTGAGCTGCGGGCGGTGCGGCCGCTGCTGCGGAAGCCGCATCGCAACGTGCTGGTGCCGCCTGGGGATGGGGGGATCGCTTGGGGTCAGTTGTGGCTGCAGGTTCCAGGGATTTTTGGAAGAAATATTTGGTTGAATTGTAGTTGGTTGATTGGGGTGGGTGGGAGTGAGTTAAGCCGCTTACATCAGCTGATGTGTATTTAAGGTACACAATTGTTTGATTATGATTATTCATAACACCGATTATATTTCCTTATTCTGGCTGGGAGTCTGTGGAGATGTTGGGTGCACGAAGACCACAGTGCATTAGATACTACAGAGTTGCTAGCACAATATACCCTCCGTTAAACTAACATAGCCATTGAAAATTGTGATTTATAGTTGATTTTCCCATTAAACATGGTCATTTTCCATAGCTATGTTAGTTTATCAGAGGGTATTTCACCCAGTTTTTTTGTGAGCAAGAAACTGTATCATGAACATGAACAATCAAGAATCAAAGTTGAAATCCGAAGAAGACCCTCGGCCAAAAGAAGGGGAACCAAATTTTAAGGCCATTCAAATATGGGAGCCTGATTTTGTAAACCATGAGTGCAATTTGTTTTGCTTTGCCATGTCAATCCGAATATTTACTAGATTATTACTAGTAAGTTTCACAAGCCAACTATTTGTTTTGCAGGATATCCATGGAATCAGGCTTGCCGTTCTCAAACAAACTGGTATTTGAATATCTGTGCCTCAAAAGGCAGGCCAAGGCCTGTCACTAGGTTTTCCTTCGCTGCCATGAAATTTGCAAAGTGATGTTTGCTTAATTGTGCTTAATTTATCTTAATTTAGGCTCTTTCATCCCAGATTTATACCTGGTTGAATGGTTCAATATGTTCATATAAAGTAATGTTTGTAATGTATTTTCCATCTCTTTTGGTTGCTTAAACTACCACGTCCATGGCCTCGAAACCAGTTCCACCAGTTCGAACGCAGGCCTACTATGCAGCCTTCCGCTACAGCGGTGAAACCCTTCGAACAGCGAAGGGCAAGGTGATTCTGGAGCCAGGCGCGTTGTTGGGGCAAAATGAATTTCATGATGGGCAAATGTACAGGAAACCTCTATATTATACAATATTATAATATATTATATATGTTAAGAGGGTAGACCTTGGACGGCACATTGTATAATTCTTCAATTGTTCGATCAAATCAGCTTAAAAGAACGCAGGATATCCAATATTGGCGATTGGGTGGATGCCACTGTGTGGATACCGCATATTGTACCTATCCCACAAATGGATGAAGTGAACATTTACAGGAAAAACACATTTTGAAATTTTGATGACAAAACTATACAAAATTAATGTTTTCAACTGTAGAAATTTCCAACAAAACCAATCCAGTAATTTGCAAATTCAGGTGTGTTCCTATGATGTACCTATTATATCCCTATGCAACTTATTGGCCTCTACTGTTCTATAAAAGCACTATATCACCACATAACTGATATGTATATATCTTTAAAATTCATCAACTGGACTTACTTGTTTTCACCAACTAATTGGACGAATCTTAAAGCAATATATGCCTCATGTAGCACTATATATTACGTATGTATATATGTATATATCGTATATGTATATATATATATTGCGTATATGTATGAATACATATATATATATATAAATGCCCGTGCATATATATATATATATATTTGTTTGGTATAGTCCATTTAAGAGCTCCATGCAGTGTTTTGTAGCATGTCATTGTTTCACAGAAGAGACCCACATTGGAAGCTCTCAAGGATACAAACCTATATATATAAACGCGTACGCATTTACATTAGATATGTGCCAATATAGCTACTCGTAGCTGGTAAAGTACAAGTTACCTTATATAACAAGAGAAAGGTACAGCCAATCAATTGAATAGCCAACTACATAAATATGTACATATATATATATATATACACATTTATCAGAGTGGTAAGGCATGTGTAAGCTTCATATTTAGAAGGGAACTGGGATTGGCGATTCCGGGTTAGCAACTGGGTTATAAAAAAACAAAAACAACTATAAACAATAATATACTAGTTAGTCAACTAACAAGGCATGGCCCATGTAACTATAGTAGTGTTTATTGCATATTATTACTATGACTATTCCTATTGTAGCACCATGGTGATTATCCCCATTGATATCCCACTAGCATCCCAGTAGTGATAATCACATATACTATTCTGGTGATTAACATTGCATAGCGTGCTACTATAGCTAGGAATAATCATATTAGTATGCTACTAAAATGAATTAATTGAACAAAATCAAGTGATAAGATCCCTATGAAAGCATAATATTAAACCATATATTATCCCATATATTATCCCAGATGTAATGAATATCATGCCATATATTTCCCATTGATATAGCAGACCGGAAAACTCGCCGGTTTTCACCAGGCGCCGGCGTGCTGGTCATGGAACGTGCCTGGCGCGTGCCTCTGCCGGTGCAGCAACGCCCCGAGGGACTCGCGTGGTGCGCGGAGCGCAGCTGGCGCCTACAACAGGCGCATCGGTTTTGCCTAGGAAAAATGGTGAGTTAGTGTGGGTTAATGTGGTTTTGTAATATTTTCTATGGTTTAATGCAGTTAAGAATGGGATAGGAAGATAGCAACCCCCAAATCATGCAAATCAGGAGTTAAATTGGGATTAAACCTCTCGACAGTGAAAAATGTCGGAGTTTAATCGGCAATGAATAGCAAAACCATCAGGGTTAAAACGGCGATCAATGGGGTTTGATCATCGAACAATGGGGTCTTACCATTGAACAATCGGGTTTTATATCAAACCAGCAACAACTCGGGCTTAGCCAGCATCAGAGCTCGATTTAAGTAACACACATGGGTGTTCATTCAAAAGGAAAGCGGGTTTTATTGCATTTGGTAACATTTGTCGTGGTTAAGCAGTGGTCAAGCCACCCAAATTGTGATGCTTGCGAAGGTTGTGGTTGTGGGGTCAACTCTTGATCAGTAGGCAATATCTTCAGCGAAACAAACAGGTTTCCAAATCAATTTCCACAATTTTCCGCCTTACTATATTATATGCAATCCGTTTTTTTGTGCTTAGCACACTAACTGCACTAACTACAACAACACGATTAATGACGACTAAGATACTTAGATACTTAGATACTAAAACACTTTGGATACACATATTTGCGAAGATTGACCAAGATATCACGATGACAATAACATACTATAACTAATGATTAATATGTTTATTGTTTTCAGAGCATCTCCCCAGCATATCCCCAATATAACCCCTATGGATTTTCCAACCAAAACTCCCATGGGTTTCTGGTACTCAGCAGGCCTCCTGGGCCGCGAAAGTCTTGGTCTCCGGCGCCAACGCCTTGCATTGGTTGCACCAGGCACCAACGCTGCGGCTGGGTTCTCCCAGGGAACCCTTGGTGAAATGATGGCTTTCTATGGCTAAAAAAATGCGAAAGGGATAATGATGGGATCATGTGCTGGCCTTTCCTCATCGCTATGTCGATCGCATTGGATCTCCTCGTGGGGAAGGCCAAGTGAGATTGTTGCGGGCAGTGAAACCCAGCAAACAAAAGGACTACATAGCCCTTGCAAAGCTGCTGTTGGAGAACTACCCACATGAAGCCACACGACGTGCTGTAGAGTTTTTACTTAGCATTTGCCGTACTGAAAGGCCTCAGGGTCTTCCGGCGCTGGGTTGGATTGAGACACCTGCCCCAGGGCAGGTGATCCAATTGGGGCTTCCATCTGCGCGCGAGTGATTCCAACAATGAGATTTCGTGCAACAGTGCAGCCTTGAGCCCTGAAACAATGCACAATCAACTAGTCAATCAAATTCGTTTTTTCCACCAATATCAATATCATGGTGAAGATTGGGAGTTCTATCATGTTCTATCTAGATTTTAATATGGCCAACATGTTTAACAGTAATGAGCAAAGAAAATGGATATTAATGGGACGATCCTGGGATAATACTGGGATAATAGGATATTCATGGATCTATCCTCTGGGAATCTTTCTCGCGGCTGTTTGAGAAGTCCCCGAACTAGCCATGGAGGTTTAGAGCTCGGAAATTTAGCCAACTTAATATGGGAGTTTGCAGCAAACCATGTGACTGCTTAATGGAGGATAATGGGAAACTTGTGATCTCATGGGACACAATATTAATTATTACAATTGTAATGGGAATAGATTATGGGATAGAAGTTGAACTTGTGATTTACTGGTGATGCAACCAACAAAAAATTAGGATCTCAGAATTAGTTTTTACAGGCAGATGTTGAAGTCGGTACCGGTTGTATAAAATAGAGCTGTTCCCTTGCAGAAAGCATTCAGGTGAAGGCGGTACCTTTAGCGTTTACTATGCNATAAAATAGAGCTGTTCCCTTGCAGAAAGCATTCAGGTGAAGGCGGTACCTTTAGCGTTTACTATGCGTTTAGCAGACAATGGATTAAACATACCAGACTTTGGATCATCAAACCTGCTCTCCTACAGCCTTTTTTAATCTTTTTTACGGATTTCTGTGGCGATCATTTCCTTCTAGTTTGCATTCATTTCCTTCCAGCTTGCATTCATTTCCTTCTAGTTTGCATTCATTTCCTTCTAGTTTGCATTCATTTCCTTCTAGTTTGCATTCATTTCCTTCTAGTTTGCATGCATTTCCTTCTAGTTNCTAGTTTGCATTCATTTCCTTCTAGTTTGCATTCATTTCCTTCTAGTTTGCATGCATTTCCTTCTAGTTTGCATTCATTTCCTTTCAGTTTGCATTCATTTCCTTCTAGTTTGCATTCATTTCCTTCTAGTTTGCATTCATTTCCTTAGTGCATCATCAACCATATATTGTTAGTAGTTTGGGTACCGGCATTCCATTGGAAAAACGTTTCTAGAAGTGAACATTTTCTTGTCTACGAACCTTACGCGTTAAAGCGTTTCCATTGGGTTTCATAATCCAGGTCCTGCCTTTTTTGACTTAGCCGTGACCGCGGCAATCCATGCGGGAATGCATATTCTAGTACCATTGGTCCTGCCTTCAACGTTCACCTGTACATGTCTTATAGCAACCTCCACAAGCAAGAATTGGAAACCTGCAGATTTTGGGGAGAACAGGAAAGCGAACTACCATCCCAACTATCTACGTTTCTATCATTTCGCGGACTACTTTAGGTAATATACAGTGAACACAAGATCCTATTATGATCCTATTTGATGCATGAAACTGGTGGTGAAATGCCACTGAAAGAAACACAATTTATCTGGATGAATAATAGCAACCTCACTGAGACCTCACTGTAAATATTGAAGGGGCAAGCATCGCCAGATGGCTTAATTCAGGATCAGTGAATTATTACAATTTATCTCGGATAATTAACATTATATAAAGGTAGATCGATCTACGGGATGAAATGGGATGGAGTAGATATATGTAGATATTGGATCCTCTAGCCACACGGTTGAAGCTTGTCGGAACCCAAGGTCATCCAGACAGATGGCAGCGTGGCCAGGTGATTCGTACCATCCACCGTGATTTGAAGTTGGAGAATTTGTTCGTCTCGGATGACGGTGCCACGGTGGTACGGCGGGGGTGTCTGGGGATGGCCCTGGGCAGGGTTTGGACAGCAACTAGTACTTGGATGCGCATCCCGGTACGGCTTTTATAACCCCTATATAACTAGGGATATCCCATATAATTATAAGTGGGGTTATAAATCCACTTACAAATTTCAAATGCAATTGCGCTCCCAAGGATTTAAATTTAAACCATCCCAGTTTTACGGGGTTCATGGTATGACCACTTTGGAATATCCACAGCTGCTCGAATGACGAACGGGTCACCACTTGGGTATCCTGCGTGGGAAAAAGTGGCCCTAAGCTGCTAGATGCGATGCAGTAGCTGGTTCACTAGTTGCTTCACTTCATTATCTTGGATTTGCTGCAATGATTTTTTATTTTCCCACTGGCCCCTTGTTAATCCACCATTTGGGAAATCAGTTGCTATAGGATTATTTTTCTATTTTCTGGGGACTCGTTCAGATCCTTAAGCAAATCGAAGTCTTACAGCAGGGTTTCTGGCTGGATACATTTATTTGATTCATCCCTTGAAAATTGCCGTCTTCAAATACGGCGATCGCTGGGAAAATCGTCGAACTCAATGAAGGATTTTCCTGCAAACCATGGCAAATATTATCAGAGGCTATATCCCCATCAATATCCCATTCATATCCCATGATTATCCTTATTAAACCAATATAAAGACATATTCAACCATGGCTACGGGAGGGTAACCCATTAATTATGAATCATGATCAAACCATAGAATCCTTCTTGACCAACATGTTCCATCGGAGGCTCTTGCTGCAGCTGGGTTTCCCCCAAGGCGTCTTGAAACTCGGGGACTTCTCCGCTTCAAAGACGCAGCTCTATGACAGGTGTCTTGGGCTTGGTGTGCCCAGCGTGCTGAGCAGGTGATTTTTGGAGATTGACTGGTGCTGTTGTTATGTTAAACATTTGATAATGCCCCAAAAAGATCCAAAAAGGTTGACCTCTATGATATTAACATATAGAACATATATACTATACTGCGGTACTGGATGAAGTATGATTGGTTGATGTCTGGGTTTTTCAATCCCAATTTTGGACGGTCCTGAATTCTAACCCCCTGGGTGATCTCAGAACACTGCCATGGCATACAGCCTGGGGGTGGGTCCCTATGAAGTTATCCATCAGTCCCAGCTATGAATTGATGTGAACAGAAGGTACCAGGGTTTTGACTTATAGCCATATGTTGCTTCAATTGCCTCATGTTGTTGGTTTACAAGTCGGACATGTTTGTTGGTGAAGCACTTCGGCCTCTGATCACGAAAGGTAGCTCCAGTGGGGCTACCTTGAGTTTTACTTTACGAAGTAAAGGGGAGGGTGGCCAGCCCCGTTGCCTGATTATTCAGGAGGTTG
>BGPT01000172.1:73830-116730 GCA_003297045.1 Symbiodinium sp. clade C Y103 | reverse complement strand
TTTTGCAACGTATTAATTGCGTTTTAAATTGGAATTTAATTGATTTTGAAATCGAGAAAAATAGTTTTTAGTAATAAGGTCCGAAATTTAGTATTAGGGCCCCCCTAATAATAAATACCCCCCTAATAATAAAAACTACCTGAGGTGTTTATTATTAAGGGGGGGGGGTTTAGTATTAGGGGGAAAGGATTATTACCACAAGGTGGAGGGTAAGCAAGACAATTACATACAGATTGACCTAGATTGACCATCATTGGCCACAACCACCCATAAGGTATACATATATCTACTATAAATACGACTTAAATCCGCAATGAAATCCCCCAAGTATCAACCATCCATGGCGTTCCTCCCAAGACCATAACGCAGGTTCCATGGCGCCTGAATTGTACTTCCGCTCCATGGGTTACACTGCTGCGGCGCTTCGGCAGCGTTGATGACCCAGTGGCATGGGAATCAAATGATTTTCCCACAGGGTAGTGCCCCAGCTTGTTCAGTTCGATTGTAAATCCAATAACTAGGGTTTATCCGGGTTATATTTGTGGTTAATGGAGATTAATATAATTAGAATAAACCAACCAGGAAATGGAGAAGTTTGATTGGGAAAATTATGAGCACCTCAAACGAACTCGCGACGACCTGACTGTAAAATATGATTTGACTTGGATTCTTGATGATTTTTAGTAGGGACGAATGATGGCAACATTGTATTTCAATGATTTTTATATCACGTATTTCAGCGAGAAGTTGCCTCAAGACTTGTCATGGTGAAAAAGGAGTACAGCATGTTGCCAGAAATGGGTTTGTCTCTAAAATCGGGTGCCCCCAAAATCCCATATAAAAATGCTGTTCGAGACAGACCGAGGGTGCTAGCAAGGGTCATACTGCTCATGAGGGGAAAAAACAATAACAAACATTGCTGAAAGCCAATTTACCATGGATAAACCATAGGACGATAATACACCCATGAACTTAGAATTTCAAGCCCCCTTCATACAATAAATTGTGATGATAAATCATGAATCCCTGATTTAAGTTTCACTCACGTTATTTAACATAAATGGGCCATGGCTTCCATAGCGAACTGTAAGACTACTGGGAGGGCACGCTACTCAATGATATAAACCATTCCCAATTGATGGTTAAATCCCTACCCATTTCATTATCAACGATATGCCTCGCATCCCATGATAGGTTACTACGCTCCCATAGTTCCAGTTGTGGATGTGTGGCTCTGCCCATGGTTTCACCTCTTTACTATTGTCCATATTAGCTATTGTCCCATGCTTGTTCTTTAAATGTATAAATCACGTGGTCCAAGGGTGCCCCCCCCCGTGACGTCCCCCCCCGAGAAAAATAAGGAGTCCGGAAGGCAGAAACTGGCAATAAGAGCTTAGTAAACGACTATTAGCAGACTAATAAGATCTTATTTATCTTATATTTATTAAATATACATGTACACATATACGTATATAATATATCAATAAATGAAAATACATGTATGTATATTTTTACATAATTTATACATGTTTATACCCCCAAGAAAGCCACAAAAAGATCATCAAATTCCACGATGACTATTCCTCTAGACGAAGCTGCCCTGTCCTTCGCCATAGGTCGATGTGTGGTCCCTGGGCTGCGTGACGGTCGATGCCTTCTGCACCTCGATTTCAGACAGAATTTTCACCGTGGTTTTCTTACTGGTGCTTGGTAGGGAATGGGGGAATGGGATGATTATTAATGGTTATTATTATAGGTCATTCCCCCATTCCGTACTAAGCACCAGTAAGTTTTAATGGTGGAAATTTGAAGCATCAGAAATTGGGATTCAAGATGAAAAAACTGATGAAAGACATGGGATTGAACTTGAAGCATCAAAATGGAGATGTTCACACAGTCACATAGGGACATTTCATGGGATTGAAGCATGAAAACTGGGGATTTGACCCTCAAAACTGATGATTTTACCAGCAAAAATGAGGATTGGAGCACCAACATCTGGGATTCAACTCTTGGCATTCACCATTGTGTAGCTGATACAATGCTGAAGCGGGCACAGCGCATTTGCGACTGAGTCATGGTGGTTTGGAAGAAATCGCCGTGTCCAACACGAGTCATCGCTTCCATTTGTTCAACTTGAAACAGATCAGGGATGTTGTGATTTGGGAGGGTGGAGTCCAAGTTGAGGCATGCTGCTCGGTTCATTCTTTTAGGGTTCATCCACAATGTCATCAAATCATGGGAGCTGCATTGGTTTCGCTACAAAAGACCTTGGCATTCCTGGATCCTGACCGGAATTCACAATCGGGAAAGGGTGGCAAACAAGAATATTGATAACCCTGGTTGGTTTGCCCGCAAACTAATATTCACAGATATATTCACATCTATAAAATGGATATGAGTGGAGAATTGTCCATTACAAGCGAAAATGCCGTGGGTTTCATCTCTATGGCCATTGATACTTCCCCCGATTTCAATGGCCACGCCCTCCATCTCTTCCATTCACCAGGTGGAACTCTGCCATACGAGATGGATCCTCGCCAGCAGATCGGGGCGGAATGTCTACCCCTGACCCCTGACCCCTGGATTTCTGTGCCAACCGCGGTGACTTGGGGAGTTTGATACAACTTAATCAGGCTTAATCTCGCGCCATCAGCCAACATATCTATGACCAGCTGGTTTCTTTGGAATGACCCAAATGGGGCTGAAATGTCCTTCCTATGAGTAAGTTTTCTTGGAGTTTGTCCGAACAATGATATTGATGGTTTGTTCTAGTTGATCTCCAATGACTGAGAAGGAACACTCAACATTCGACGGGGCACCTTCCAGACATTTCAAGGGAAATCATTCCAACGTATCCAAAACAATGCAGATCATTTCCCTTGAGCTATTGAGGTTAAACATGGAGGATCAACAGCAAATAAACATGGAGGCATCCAAATCATTTTGTTGTTCCTATAGTCATCTTCCCGCCTCCTTTTTTACTTTTGTCCTGCTGGAGTTTCATGATGTTCGCATAGTTTCTCAAAGAAGGATGAAAAATAAACTGCAGACCCGTGTCTTGCCATGTTGAAGATATGTCAAGATTATCAGCCTTCCAAATGGATGGATCATTTTTAGTAACGTGAGAGGTGTAATTTGACAAAATGATGCAACCATGGTATTATAAGACGTTTGGCAAGATGGGCACAAAATGGATGGCCAAACATCTCAAACATGCCCAAGTGTGATCCGCTCCAGTACCCACTGCCCAATACATCCCGGTACCCCACTGGCCAGAGACCCGCTACCATCGACGCCTTCAGGACGCCTTTCTGAGAGTCGTCACCTATGGGCAGCTGAAGTCAGGAACCACCCTTCGACTCTCACAGGCGCAGGGATAAGAATCATCACCCAATGGGGCACCGGCATGGCTGGGTATATTTTTTTTGGGAACAACATACGAAATGTGCTAAAAAGATGGGATGATTTTGGTATATTTTGGTAATATTAGGTAGAAATGCCAAGGATTTTACGGGCGGGATTGTTTCAGGCCTAGAAAAATTGAGATTGCCAAATTGATTGAAACCAAATATTGCTTTAACGTGGAAAGTGACGCTTGACGACGGGACTTTGGGGTATATACTATTTTGAGACAGACTGATCGACATTGGTGGGCGCTGTGGTCATATTGGGTCAAAATCACGTTTTTAATGGGGAAAATGACGGTAAACCGCCCCATATGTTCACACCTAAGCATCTTGCCCTTGTTCAGTTTATACTGGTTTCCATGATGGGTCAAAATTGTACCCAATAAACTGAGGTGGACGAGCCCATACAGCAATAGTCCTCCCCGCACAAGGCATGTGGCGTTTCCAGAAGGAAAATATGCCACGGAATGAAGGTCACTCTCACACAGCGCGCCCTTTCACGGGGACCTGTTCTCTTGTCTATTCAATCGTTGGTGTCAATTACATGCTATCTTAATCTCGTCAATCGTTTTTTTCCTGAGAGGCTTGCCGATTTCGATCCCAAAGTGATGAAAAGTAGTGGCTTTGGGGAAAAAAAGTAGTGGCTCTTACATGGTTTCGCGACTCCTTTCTAAGGGAGATGGAGCCAAATGGCACTTAAGTTCCTCGGGAGCCGACTCACCGCTGCCTACATGGTGAACTGGGGCTACAGTGACTCTACTCACCCGTTGCGCCATCACTGGAAAAACCGTACCCAACAGTATGGGAGTCTCTGGAACTTCAAGGTACAGAACGAGAGTGAGCTGGCAGATATGGTGAAAACTTGGAAGGAACGCTGCAGCAAAGTACGAAGCTCGCATGCAACGAGCTGACCGAGCAGGACCGAGCCTAGAGGGGCTGGCGAAAAAGGCAGGATCTGAGTCCAAAACAATCAAGCGCTCCTATCCAGCAGATAGATATTATAGTTCATCAATATAGATATCCATCTCATCCACAGTATTCCCCATGCTCAAAATCCCAGAGAAATTTTAGTATAGATCTATTTCATGTAATATATCACCAGTTTCTATCCAGTTCCTGTTATATTTTCGCAACCCTTTGCGGCTTTCCGCGCCATCCGTTTGTGCCGCAAAAAGCCACAAAATCGCATGTCCCTCCCATGCGCGCCGCGCCGGCTAAGACATGTTGTGGTCCCGCTGGCTACAATCTCCAAAATGAAATCCATGCTGCCATTTAAGACATGTTTTTTCTTCGGTTTCGCACCATATTGTTGGGGATTCAATGGCTAAATATTTGGATATACTAAGCGGATGGCTACTTTAGTAGAACCTACCATTTTGATGCCAACTGTTGTATACACAATCACAAGCACCATGTTTGGATGGTAATTTCATATACATCACAATGCAAGGTCAATTCACACTCTTTGTTGAAATGACTGCATAAAGGTCAGTCTACACTCTTTGTTGAAATGACTGCAGAGACCTTAGTTGTTTGCTTGAATGCACATGCCTTTGTTTGTTGCTTGATCGCATATTTTTCCATCATACTTGGGAACATGCAACACCCTACTTTTTCTGAGCCAATATTTTTTTCTGGTGAAGTTGGCCTACTTTCTCCCATTCCTCAAAATTCCGAAACAAACTCAACACTTTGTCTCATTCCCATGATTTTTGTGGTATGTGAAGCCCAAAAACCTTCTATATAGGTTTTTAGCGAAGACCTTTTTTAGTAACAAAATGCATCAAAAGATATCAAAAGATTTGATGGGTTAAACTTAAACACACACACACATACATTAAACAAATCTCATATATTATAATATAAAATGATGTAAATGTATTTGGTCGCTTAGCATTTCAATTTCTCCAATGGTTACCTCCAACGATATCCCTCAAAAAACTCACCGCCTCAGGAGGCGCTTGCGGACTGTGATGAACTGGCTACAGGGGTCCGTGAGTTGCAGGTGAATGGCCTGGGGATGTCCTGAGAATTGGGTTTTCTATGGATTTATGGATGTTTGCCGCTGTTTATGGTTGGTTATGGTTGCTTACGGTTGTTGACAATAATTGGGAATGACCAACAGGAATGGAAGGTAGTGGTTCTTTAAAAACGTTGATTTGTTTTTTCCCGCGGTATGTCCATGGCTGGTAATTCCAGCAGGACATTTAACCTTCTGGCAATTTTGAAGAAGGAAAATGATGCTGTATAAACCATTGGATTTGATAGTTTTTGGATAAACCCAGGTTCGCCAGTTGGCCTTTGTCTTTCTCTTGGGGGCCCCTTGTTTTTTTGACCCCTACCTTTTGGTGGTGAAGTGCAAAAGGTCGTTTGTTCATGAACACATTTTTTGTTAGCCCTTTCCCATGGAAGAATACATATGTGTGCACATACACACGCATATATATATATATATACAATGTACATAATCACATAATCACACATATATATATATATATACATATATATATATATATGTAATATGTATATATATATATATATATGTGTGTATATACCTAGGTCCCCTGAAAGAGAATTTTGTTTCGGGCAGTTCCTGCTTTGGTCGTGCTCTGGCGTCGCTTTTGTGCTTTGGTGTTGTGTTTTTGGTCTCATTATGATTTGCGTCATTTTTTGGGCTCGCGTTATTTTTTGGGGTGAGACCAAGAAATGAAATCGAAAGTTCATCCACAGATATATATACACGTTTATATACATATATTGTCATATTTGTACATATAACATATAACATATGATGGTCTGATTCTTGACTGTAGTAGCTGTTGCAGCTTCTTCGCTGGATAACTATAGTTGGCCATGAATCCAAGACTTGAAAATTTTCAGGAGGATGGTGTGCGAAGGCCTTCGTGTGATCAATGGTCGCAACTGACCAGTCCTTCCCCACAAAACTATTCCACACCGTTGCGGACATGATATTTCAACTTTGAGGATCAAACTGCGGGATAGAAATCGGTGAACCAAAATCACCAAGTTTGAGTAACGCATCGGGAACATCCCGGCGGTTGTTCTCTACATTCGGTTGTGTCAGACATCAAAACCAAATGAAAATTGTTGTGATGATGATGCCCTAATACTACTAAACAATTATTTGGAAGGGAACATATGTTTATAGGAATAGTATTCCATTATATTACATTATTCATCCCTATTGGTATGACACCTCTATGTTTTTCCAAGATCTTGGGGTCCATGTCACGCGCTGACGGGTCAGGAGAGCATCCATCGGAGACTTCGCAGCTGGCTGCCGCAGGACACAAAGACATTTTACTTGCAATGTCCCTCCTAAATAATGTTCAATACTAGTAGGTATAATATTGGGATAGTAGTGGGACAATAATGGATGTACTCTTCAATAACCAAACATGGCTGGCTGTAACATCGCGAAATAAAGGGAGGGTTGGGAGAATCATCGAACTAAATAGAACATGTTCCATTCAACATGCCGAAATACATGGATTATACATGGGGATATGAACATGTTCCATGGCCATGTTTCATTGCCAGAATTTAAATCGTCAATTCCGTATGTAAGTGCTGTTGATGATTGTGGGAAGACCGTTGACAAACACGTGGATTATGACTTGTTGATTATTCATGAAGTGCAAAAAGGACTCCCGTCCCCCCCAATCTTCAATCCCCGAATAAGCAAGCCACTTGGAAACCATTTAATTACTTTAATTATCGAGGATGGGATTATACACATGCAATGCCTGTAGTCTTGGCTGTGGTGATCAGTGTGCATCCAGCTCAGATTTCAGCAGGATTTCAGCTTCTTTGCCGGCTAGTGCCATTGAAAAACCTTCAATCTTCATGTGCCCTCCAGTAATCAAACGGCAATTGGAAATCCCCTATAAATGGAGGTTCCAATGGGTAAATGATGGATTTTCCATTGCCATCTTTGATTACTACAGGGTAAACTTACTGAACAATATCCCAACCTACTTAGATATCCCCCGTGACTGGACCCCTCTGGCAATTTTACTTAATTAGCTATAAAAAAATCACCATGGAAATGTTCTAGATGAGTCATCACGACGCCAGCTTCTTGTCGGACCATGTTTTTAGTATTTTGTGGGATTATAGCCACATTAGAACTATGGTAGATATCTGGGATGCCATTAAAATCCATTTACCCTCCGGTAATCAAATGTGGCAATGGAAAATCCACCATTTTATAGAGAATGTTCCCATTAAAACCTCCATTTATAGGGGATGTTCCATTGCCATGTTTGATTACCAGAGGGTAACGTCATTTAACCCAGTGAAAATACCATTGACTGATGGGATTGCTGGCCCAACAGTGGATCAACATCAATCCAGTGATTTCGGTGTTCACCGGGCCTGTGCTGCAAGATCAGTTGTCATGTTTGAGCCATTAAGTGATAACTATAATTTGAGGGTAAACCCACCATTGTTGGAGAAGGCGGTATGTACTGACCCCAACAAAATACACGAGCTATACACAAATTGACTATATAGTTGGTAGGATTTGATCTGCTATATTTTTGGAGGGTTGCCTTGTTTGGATGCACCACACATGGCAGCTCGGGCAGCCATTTGAGACTCTCCCAACGCTCGCACTCGGCTCGCAATACTCGCCATCACTCATGGCTCTGCCTATGAAGGCGATGAAGGCGATGAAGGCCCATGGGGATGGATCCGGTTTGAGGCTGTGGGGAAAACCCTGGAATCCCCCCCTGCTGTTCACCCCCAAAAAAACTGGAACTCATGGATGTTTCATCCACCCCAAACGATGGTATCGTAGGTTTTGACCCATTGCACAATATATCCACGTAGCCTCCTCAAAGTAACCCCAGCAGAGCTCATAAGATATATTGTAACGATATCACCAGCAAAACATTGGGTTTTGATGAGATTTACCAGTAATTAATTACTTAATGTCGAAGTATATGGCTCTGGTTCACATTGATTTGTCCTGAAATTTTCATAGTTGACTTCTTCAGGAATGCTCCCAACATTTGATGGCTAATTTCCCGCAATGAAATTCATTGAATTTCCCATTTCTCAGTGGATATTGCAGGATTTTCCGAATAGATAAACTCTACTCGGGATCATGAAATATCATGGTAAATAATAGTGACCTCACTGTGACCTCACTGGAATCATACTTAGTCTTAATTATTTCGGGTTCGTGAGATATTATGGTTTACCCACAGATTCGTAGTGTTGTTGAGTTTCATCGGAATTTCTATATAACCACTAAGAATCAACGTTTCACCAGGGATGATGGGAACCATCCAGTATAGATTGTCAAAGCAACTCGACCACCCACTCTGCCAAAAAGTAAAGGCCATGAAAGCGATGAAGGCGATGAAGGCGTCCTGAGCAGCGTCCTGGGAAAAACTGCTGGGGACCAACTAGCGAAGGGGTAGGGAATTAAGAACCAAAAGGGTGATTTCACCGGCAAGTTTTGGGAGCTAAGAATCGCATTCTGAATCTAAATGTGGGGTTTAATCATCAACTATGGGGTAGACCGGCTGGGTGAAAGGTGGTGTAAGACTTTTTCGTGCTCTTGTCATGAACGCGAATATTTACTATCAAGAAAATGTATGTTTGCAAGAGCCTAAGGTTGGCCCACACAACATGCGTGAGCCAAGGTCCATGGATTAATTGACATACTTCAAACGATCGAAAGATCAAGATGATCAAGACCTAATTGATGCAATGATATTGGGAAATTTCTCAAAACTGGACTGAAATCAGGCCATCATACAGACTGACGATTCTTGCTAGGATGAAACATCCTACACACACAATTTTATCAATGTTCCAACCTTGGAAACAAGCCCTTGCCATTCCATTGCTGAAGAACTAGAGAGCAATCGTCATTGCCTTGAAAGCGGAGCCCCTTCAACGATTGGTCCTTTCTTAGCTTTGACAAGTAAATACAACCCCAAGCGACTTATCTGACAGACCGCAGTCATACCCATATGGGTCGGTCTCTGCTATTTCTATAACATTCTAATTCTAACGCATTCTATATCCCATTTTTGCTGGCATTTGGTCAGATCAACATCTTGGGCCTCCCCCAACGAGAGGCTATGAAGGCCATGAAAGCCATGAAGAAGATGAAAGTCATGAAAGCGATGAAAAAGAGCGTCATTGCCAAGGGCCCCTTGGTGCGTTGGCCATGGGGTAAGGAACCCAAAATGCAGGGAGGGGATTCACAACAGGTGCTCAGAACCAACCTATACTGCTATTCTGTTGCTTGCGATTGGTTCTGCCTGGTTCCTTTCAGGGGATTCTATATCTAGTTCATTCTCATGTTCATATTCCTTTCAGTGACTGGAAGGATAAGTCATACCCTCCTGCTCTTGACATTTTGAAAAGACATGCAAGGAACCGTTGTTTTTGTTCTGTTGTTTCCCATCGCATGCGTTCAAACAATAGGGAATGCCTTAGAACAGGCAAATGATACAATAGAAATCAATAGAAAAAGTCTCCCATATAGTCCTATGATGTTCTATGATGCTTCATCTCAGCACCAGTATATAATTGTATTCAAAATTGTTGGCTATTGTCGTTGATATCGTCCATTCGGGGTGGGTCAAGTGTACCGTGCAGCATGATTCGGGTGCCCGAAAAAGGTACTGTGCCATATACGACAAACATCCCGTCAGGTTGGAAACCGGCCGTGTAAAATAAGCTTTTTTTGCTTCTTGGGAATCTCAGCAATCAATTACAGTGTGTTTTACATTTCTTTGTGGTATTTACTGTATATTCTTCACACAATCCATTCCCAAAAAGGCTCTTGTGGGGAAGGGTTCCTGTCCGAAACCACAGCGCCAGCGCGTTTTTCCGGTGACTTTACATTTGTCCCAAGTATGCGCCTGTTTTTTGAACAGGGCTGATCCTACAAAGCACAAGAGAAGTTCTCATAACGTAGCATCAGGCCGGTGTGTCAGTGCAAGAGAAGTTATAATAACGTAGCATGAGGTCGGTGTGCAAGTGCAAGAAAAGTTATAATAATATATAATAATGTATTATAGCATCAGGTCGGTGCGCAAGTGCAAGAGAAGTTGTCATAACGTAGCAGCAGGTCGGTGCGCAAGTGCAAGAGAAGTTGTCATAACGTAGCAGCAGGTCNNNNTCGGTGCGCAAGTGCAAGAGAAGTTGTCATAACGTAGCAGCAGGTCGGTGCGCAAGTGCAAGAGAAGTTGTCATAACGTAGCAGCAGGTCGGTGTGCCAGCGCAAGAGAAGTTATCATAACGTAGCAGCAGGCCGGTGTGCAAGTGCAAGCGAATTTATCGCGACGTTATTAATATAGATAGACCTTGCTCAAATGGGAATGTCCAATTTCAGTAATTACTTACTTCCTCGGAATTGGCTTGAAGTAAATTTCCACTGGACACGCCTGTTTGTATTTATATCTTTTTTGGCGGTTCCAAAGAATAATTGTGCCATCTTGTCTGGAATTGTGGAGTTTCACTACAAACAAGTTCCATGGTTCTTTGGTGGTTCCTATTTATTAACTCCACGTAACTCCACTTTTCTTGTGTGAAAAAATATCCATGAATTACGAGTAGGCGACAAAGATTCCTACTTCCTAAACTTTGATACAGGGTGGTACCTCCCCCGGCTATAAGTTGTTTATAATCCCCAAGAACTATAGATACAACTTGATATTGGGGTTATCTTCACCAACTTTGCGATTTAGCTCACTATGGCACTATCCGAATTGCGCCTGCGAGGTAAGAATTGCCGCGCTTCCGTGCTCAAGGGATACAAGGAGAAGACCTATACAGGTGGATGCAGACAGGGAATCCATTTGTTGGATGATCAAACAGATTTATTGGGTTTGAAACCCATCCAAGTGTTTTTATTACATATCTATTTATTCTGTATGTCTATAATTAGTATAAATATGTATATAATATTATATTTGGATTTTCGTAATGTTTTAGAGATGATGAGAGACTGTTGGCAAACACCTCGTTGAAATTTGAACACTACTTGGAAAGCTGTTGGAGATGAAAAGGTCAGCAATTGATGTGAACGATTAGGACATCTACCAACCCCTGCATTGGGTTTGAAAAACAATCAAACATATACAGGTGGGGCCCCCAGGTTGTTGGCCAAGTTTCTGCACATGACTTGGTTAACGGTCTATAATCCAACCTATAACTGGGGGGGGCTCCTCCTATCAAACGTATGGTGATATGATTGTACAGGTTCATGACTAGTTTGGGAAATTGATTATCATAATCCATGAGCTGGGAAACCCATATGAATATGATGAATCGATTGTGGTTTTCTCTACCCCAGAGTTTACAGTAGAAATGATGCGTATGTTGCTTATTGAGGGGTACTGTCCCAAAAATGACCTCGTTTCTGCTGAATCCTTGAGTTCAACAGTTCAACCGTTTAACCAGATCCAACCTCAACCTTAGTTCTTGAGGCCTTGAGTGGAGGCTTGAGACCTGTCCATGGCACTATGAAATTCTTGGATCTTTTGACCAGACGAAGCACAATTCAAGTTGCCAGACGGTATAAAGGTTTGAATCTGGTAGCTGATAGTTCTTTTTTTTGGTTCTTCACATGGACACAGATTTTATACCATCCATTCCCAGATTTAACATGAAACCCTCGGGGTGACGTCCTCAAGGAGCGGTTTGCCACGTGGGGGGTGCATCCAAATACATCCCAAGTGGCAAATTGATAACAATAACTCTTGTTGTGGAAGATTCCCAGCTAGATATAGCTGGGTTATTTCTATGGCAGCCCCCAAAAAGGTGCCAATGGTAGCATTTCCAGAATGGTAGTTTGGTGATGTTTTCTCCATAATTTCCATGTTTCCGAGTGTTCGACTATCTATTTTTTTGGGGTGCTATAAACTGATTCCAAGATCCCAAGAACGAATGTATCACCATTAAATCACAACTGTCATGAATCTATCAACATTAATTAAACTATCTAGGTAAATTATAACGACCTCACTGTGACCTCACTGGAATATATGGTTAGTATAGGGAATCATCCCCAAATGGTCTTATTTCAGGTTAGTGAATATATCAATGAATATCTCCCAGGCCTCAAGAAGACGGACACTTGGCTCGAGGCGCCGAGGTAATGGTGATTGTTTACCAAAGATATTGGAAAGCCATGGCAAACCAAGTGTTTAATGGGAATATGATGGGGATATCTTGAGAAAACCTAACTTTACAACTATCCAGTGGTGAAGGGACAGAGCGGTTCAGAGCCATGATTGTCCATCGGATTGAGTTTCCCAAGCACCATCAATAGTTTTTGGACGTTTTTTTTGGTTAACCTTGTCGGATTAGCACGGGGAAAACCATCGAAAGTAATCGAAAGTATGGGGATTTACTCAACAGAATAGGTGATTTTCAATGGTATATGCGGTTTTTTGTGGCACTGAAACATGGCAAAAGAATATCCTCCATACTCCATTTTTACGGAGGTTTTTAAACTAAATGGGAAATATGTCTAATATGTCCAATTGCCATGTTTGATTATCGTTGGCTAATAGAGCATATAGAGCATGATTCGGGCAAACCTTGGATTGGTACTTCAACACTCAATTTTTCGCCAGGAATGTGGATCAACCCAACGGTGGCCACGGGTGATATCCCAGTTTTCTGGTTGGTGGTTTCAAAACGAGTTATTTTCCATCTTACTTTTTTGGGGGGCTGCGGGTTGAAACCACAACCCAATTTGATTGTTGAGATAATCCCTCAATGATTTGAGACAAGGATATTTGTGTTTTCATAGCGAACGCACGGAAAACATGGGACACCTATTCTCTGGTAATCAAACGTGGCTTGCTGGAAAATTACCTACTGTTTCGGTGGTTTTCCCATGTCAAATTCCAATTATCAGAGAATCTCCATGATTTTCCCCGCCAGCCATGTTTGATTAGCAGATGGTAGATTTTCCGACTTGTCACTGGATTGGTTAACGGGAAAATTTACAGGAAACCTCTATATTTGATGGGAAAATCCATGGTTTCCTGTAAATTTTCCCTTAAACCAATCCAATGAACTTGGAAACACAAGCAGTCAAGTCAGGTCAGGAATTCGAATGCCGATTGCAGAACCACAAGACATTCAACGACAAATCAGCTACATAGATGGGTTCGGCGTAGGTTTCCCTACACTTACACCAAAAGTAGAAGTTCCACTCTGTTTGGAATTCGCTATGAACTTTTTTGTACCCTCTGGTAAACTAACATAACTCTGGAAAATCACCATTTTTAATGGGAAATTTGTAAACTACTGTAAATATGACATATAATATTGACTCAAAAGAGAACATGAACGCTGTTGTCATCTCTGTCATCTCTGTTGATTTGACGGTGCTTGCCGTAAGTCATCGCTCAGGTTCATAATGTTTTTCTGCGGGGTGCTTTGTCCCAATGTCGGCAAAAGTCCATCTTGCATACACTTCCCAACTTCACAAGTTGTTTGTCGACTGCATCCCCAGTTTTCTTTGGACGATATATCCTATGTTCATCCATTTTTACATGCAATGTAGACGGATCAAACACCTAGCTGACCAGGTAAACCGTTAAAGCTTGTTAGGTCAACGGGTGTATTGTGAGCTGTTTTCATGAGGAATCTAAGATTCCATTGATCCTTCAGGGGAAAGAAAATGGTTCCATCCCCATTTCTTTTCAGAAACAAACATGTTTGGTCGCCAAGCTTGCGGGTCATATCCCTCTCGGATGCAGGTTTTTCAAGGTAAAGCCTGACATTTGCCCCAGCATCACAGGCGATCAGAGATATGGGTTTGAACATAGGCTACCACTCCTCAAGGACATGTTTGTTTGCTGGGAAAATGATGAGGTTTACTACTTGAATAGATGGAATGAGGTTTTCTCCATAATTTTCAGACCCATCAACCGAGGATTTGATGATCAACAAGCGCGGCAGGATCGCCACCTGTTTGAAAGGGCTGAAATCAGGGGCCGTCGGCAAAGATGGTGGTTACATGGTGGTGCCCCATAGTTAAGTTGGGTTACAACTCATCTAACCAAACAAATAATGTCAACCCCAGATTGACAAACACTGATTTTTTGATCAGGGGTTTTTCCAAAATAGTTTAGGCTAGTTTTAACATCTACCTTTCGCAATTAAGCAGCCCATCAGTTCATTAATCTGGTGTCGACATCAAAGTTGTTCACCAACAAAGATTGCCTTTCGAAAGCAATGTGAAAGTTATGGCCCTTGGACTGGTACTCGTTGTTCGAGTCCACCTGAAAATTCAATGGAACTCCCCTCGTTTGTAGACAATTTGTTGTATTGATCGTAGCCTGTAGCAATATTTGAGAACAAAAAACTGAGTGGATTGCAGCCGCACAGACACACATTGTTATTTTTCAGGGATTGGATGGGTTTTATATACCGTCCTACACATATCCCAGGAACAGTTATTCATGAAGCCACCAAGTAGATGAGCTAGATTTCTCGTGCTCAAGTCTTGCAGTTTGAAGAGGTTTCAGTGGGGGGGCACCCTCGGTTTGTCATCGGTTGCTTTCCCTTGGGTAAAGAAAAGGTGGAGGCTCTGAAATCAGCAAGCTGGTGTTGACATGAATTGCAGCCGCATGGGTGCAGAGTGTGTGTGTGTGTGTAAATTTTGCCATACCACCAAAATTGCCGCTTGAATGACGAACATGATGATCAAGGGTGAATTTGGGGAACCCTTTCCTTAAGACAAACCCATTTGCTTCTGAAGAGGTTTGTCACAAAAATGATTCCGGAAGCAATAATATGCAATAATAGTACCCTCGCAGTCCATGTGTCATTCAATTCTCTGTGTTCTTGATAATTGACCTTTAGGCACCCATTTGCCATTGATTGTAATGCCGTAGAAATAGGAACAAAACTGTGGAGCCACATATCGCTAAGTCTTCCGGTTGTTGCTTTGGTGTTTCGATTTCTTGGTACAACCATTCTGGAGTTGGACATGCAGTAAGCCTATATATATATATAGAAACATGACTAAACAAACGAGAACAAATCTTCAAGGTGGTGGCCCATAGTTAGCTAAGTTTCATGTGGACCTATATAACTTTGTTTTTGATGCACACATATGTATATGTATATATATATATATATCCTAGAAACTCCTTCGGCAATTCTTTTCTGCCGGAGGCCAAATTTTGTTGAATTGACACCGGAAACTTGTAAAATCGCCGGAATTCTGAAAAAACGCCGGCAAGCATCAGAAGGCGCCTTTTAACAGGCAAAGTCACCTTTTTCAAAAAAGGCAAACATAAAAGATCATTTGGAGTCTCTCTCTCTCTCTATATATCAATAACTATATATATATATTTTATATAATTATATATATATATATGTATAAATAACTATAAATATATATATATATATATAAATATTATATATACAATTATATATATGTGTAATATATTCCAGCGTTCCAACCCCCCCTACCCCCCGTGGCCATGGGTGTCAGTGCGTATGTGTACTACGAAGGTCGTCTAAAAGGTTTAAACGGTAGCATATACCTAGTAATGAGAGGCAAATTCCTAGTAAATACGAGGCTGGACCTCAGAAATGCTGCAAATAGCTTGCAAGTACGAGGCTGGACCTCAGAAATGCTGCAAATAGCTTTCAAATACGAGGCTTGACTCAGAAATGCTTCAAAAAGCTTGCAAATAGAAGGGCCGGGGATGCTACCTGGGGGACCCATACGACTGGGGGGGTGGGGGTAGGAACACGGAACACGAGACCACGACATATATATATATATAAATATAATTAATGGTGGGTTGTAAACCAAGTAACACCACCGGGAAGCCGGGAGGGGCTCGTTGTTTCAGCATTTTCTCAGCTGAGGTGACCAAAAAGGCGCATGCTTCGGCCAAGAAGAGCTATGCCAACATTTCCGGCTGGACGTTCCTTGTCGTGCTTTCTGTAGCGACCCGACGACCCCTAAAATATTTGTCGAAGAAAACACCTGACATCTGAAACCACGAAACATTAAAAGAATGTCATGTTGTTATACCTGACATGCTGCAGCATCCATTTTTCTCCATCGTTTGGGTGTCAATAATTTTGAACCACACCCGAGCAAGGGGTTGTCCCCCCCTTTCGGAACAGCATAAACCATGGCAATCCATCCATGGTATGGTTTCTAATATGTTTTCCCCCCCATTCTTCAAGTAGCTGGGGTGCCAGCCATACGCATGCCAGACCCATACGGTCCTTCACCTCTTTCACTCTGCCCACCTGGTATATGATATTCTCGATTATGTTGGTAGTCAGACCCCGGCCCCTAATGGGCCGAGTGTTTTCGTGCATATTTTGTGTTTTTGTCGTCCTTGTCCTGTCGACTGCTGTGAATCCTTACATATCCTTCCAAAGTTTGTCACCAGAACAAAGAATGGACGAAGATCTGCAAAAGTGCGATGAAACTGATTTCTGGCCTTGCCGGGACGCAAATTGCCGACAGAGCCTGGCTAGGCTTGAACAGTTTTGTGCCATCTACTCTTCCAAGAAGATTGGCAAACAGGTGCATTGATTCGAGAGCATCCGAATCTTAAAACAGATATTGATTGCATGATTCCTACCCCCTGGCCCATTTGTAGATGATTTAAATTATCTACGGCGATTTACCTATTAAGGAACTATAAAACTAGAGGGCATATGTGGCGTTTAGCTCCTCGGAGCTGTCTAAACGGTGCTGTCTAAAGCCTCAATCCGTTTCCCACCATTGGAGTTTGGCCCAGAAATGTGGGAGAATTTCATATGGGGCAGGCATTTACTGTAACCATTAACCATTCTGAATCGCGCGTGATAAGCCATTTATATCCATTTATCCAATCATGATCAAGCATTTTTACGAAGAATGAAGTACTCTGAACCATAAACATTAATACACTACAACTACTATTCCAAATAAACCATGGAAATTCCATGCTACTTTGAGGTTGGTGAATTACTATAATTCAGCAAGATTACTCAATTGATAAAGAAAAACTAGTTCACCAAACGCCCACAGCGTCCGAACGTGGAAGCTGGCCTGTCAGCTCAGGAAGGCATGCCAACAGGCGCGCAAGGAGCTTGGCATCAAGGGATTCTGCGCAGCCCCGCGGCGCAACTGGGGAACATGGTGAGATTTCACCAGTCAAAATAAGGCTAATAGTGGTTGATATTGGGGAATCACGGATATTAACAGTGGGTATGAATTATCCATGTTATTTGATGGGGATTTGGCCATATAGTAGGGATGTAGGGAATAGATCCATATGATATGGCTATGTTTATCTTTTTTTGTCAAAATGATCACCACGGATGTCGATGTATATTTTGATGCGAAGTCATTGTAAACAACCATTTTGTGGCGCATTCGTGCCCCAATGACTTGCCCTAAAGTGAATCTGGGATCTATATCGATTTATCTATCGAGATTTGACAAAGGTGCTGAATTGAACAAGCATATTTACAACGACTTAGATCAAAGATGGGTTTGAAGAGAATGAGGGATGTTTCTATGCTTACGGGTATTCAAAATATTGAAGATGGAAATTAACAATCGGATTTAGGTCCACCTTTTTTTTGCCATCTTAAAAGAGTGATCTGAGCAAATTGAAGACGACCTCACAACCACCACGGCAGGGATACAGTACTGTAGAGGGCATGGTGGACAATTGCTGGGGCGATTGACAGATCAACCCTATCTCAGCAATAAACTGATTGGTAGATAACCAAAAAATGAGAGCAAACAACATTGAACAACTACCATATTTGAGATATACCATCAGATAGCATGAGATAATTTGCATAGATATACCATAGATATACTATAGACTATAGATATACCATAGATAGATCATGGTCTATCAACCCCACCATCTTTCAGACCTTCATGGCCGAGGTGGGAGGAAAGACAGCGCAGGGCCGGGCCTTGTACGCCAAGGCGAAGTCCTTGTACCAGTGAGCCGAGGGCAGACGCTTGGAAGCGGTGAATGCTATGGCTGCTATGGTGAAGATCATGGGAACAAGGTGGTTTACCCTGGGTAAACATATGTAAACATACAAAAAGATGTGGAGAATCAATGAAAATCAACCATTTGTGAATATTTTCCTAGGAAAACCATAGGTTTTCCACATCTATTTTAGTTTACCCTAGAGCAATTGTGATAGGTTAATGGGATATAGATGGAAATAGGGATTGATTGGAAACCAATATTGTTTACAGTTACAACTTTTAACGGGAATAGATTGTGGGGTATATAAGTTGAACATGGTGACTTAATGGTGATTTAGCCAAACACTAATTGGGACAATGATAGTTGAAATCAACCGTGTAATGAGGTTTATGACAAACCCACTTATAAACCATGATAAACCTACTCTTTGGGAATGGTTTATAACACCCATTTACCCATATTATACATATGTGCTAATAATTGTGCGTTTTTTCAAACAATTTGGTTTGCCACATTAATAGGGACAGTCGTGGTTGAAAATCACCTAGTTCATGAGGTTTATGTTTTTTCGGATGTGAAATGGAGGTATAGTGGGCTACAACATGGAGATATAACTGACTGGATGGATACAATGGATATTTTGGAATTTTACCAGACATCCGGACTTCAAGGCACACGAAAGTTCATTGGGATATCAGCTGGAAAGATTGACTGGATGGCTGGGGGTTTAACAATAAAAAGCAGGATTTGAGCAACAACAGATATTGAATCAGAAACAAGAGAGAACTATTTGCTTGTTTCTGACTTCTGGGATATTGAATTGGGGGTATGAAGCCAAGAAACATGGGGATTGTATGGGATAGTACTAGAAGATAGTCAGGATATGTCATGGTATGCAATCAAATACGAGAGTTCTTTAAGGGATGATGGATCCCTACTATTGTTTACCATGTACGTAGTCGCAGGCAATGGACCCTTTCCCATGATGTCCCAGAAGTTGGCAGTCAGATGGGCAGCAAACAGCTGCAGTACAGCTATGTTTCAGTTATTTCCCTACCTGTGTATACATACGTTTTTGTTTTATTTTCGTTTACTCTATGACGAGTATTGCATGTGTAATTATATGCAGAAAGATATAGCACATACATTAATATGCAAACATACATGCATGCAGTAATACACATACATACACATAAAGACACATATGTATATATTATAAATAAATAAATATATATATATATAAGATTTCATAAGCATATATATATATTATATATATATATTATATATATATATATTATATGCATAAAGTACATCATATCTCCTCGTCCCAGGGGCTGAAATGATCCAGACACCAGCTCCGAGGTTTGGGCCGCTGAAGATGCGAACTTCAGCGGGGTTTGATTTAAGGGTTGCCATGTTTCGTGGCATCCACTCCTGGCTGATGGTTGAACAAAGATTGGGAAAACCAAAGCAACATACCCCCTGGTAATTTAACATAGCTATTGAAAACGGCCATAGAAATAGTGGATTTTCCCATTAAATATGGTGATTTTCCATAGTTATGTTATGTTAGTTTACCAGAGGGTAATATGAAGAAAACAATTAGCAAAAAGTCAAAGACCTGGGTTTAAAGTAGAAGAACTGTATGCAAATATGGGGGATTGAATGGGATTGATCATTCCCCACCATTTGGGATATGTGGGTAAACTGATTGTTGAAATGGGTAGGTTAAATGATGTTTGAAGCAACCGTGATTATACAAGAGTTGGAGATTTTTCAACCAAAACAGGGACACAAATATCGCCCACGGACAATTGGAATATCGATTTGATATGTAGGCTTAACTGTTGGCCAGTACTGTAATTGAACCCATCTAAGAACTTCCTTTTCTTTGGGTTGAGCGGTTAAGACTTGGCATTGCATGATCATTTTCTATCCCAGGACAGTGGTTGGGAAAACAAAAATGATGTTCAGAAGGGTGCAATGTGCCTGGGAAACTGATGCAGTATATTGATACCTCCTCCTCATGCCAAGTTTGTTCCACCTAGCATTTGCTATCTTTCAATGGGATGGGAGTAAATCTACCTCTGGTAGTCAACCTAGTGGAAAATATCCCTGTGTCCAAGTTGTAGCTGAGTCCTATCAATTGATACCATAGCTACATAGTTGGATACTTACAGGTTGCATACAATTAGTTTAAGTGAAACTTTCCTTTTAGTTCACTATTGCGCAATACGGAAGGGTATTTGATTCTTGCACCATCAGCCGGGTGAGTATCTTATTATACGAAACTCTGGGCCACAAGGCCATCGGCCAAGTGGGACGAACCTGCAAAAAGGGGCATTCATGGGGTGCGGGGGATCAGGCTTGGCGTTGTTTCTTGTTGAGAGGTAATCTGGCGGTTGGTTTCAAATACAGTATCAGAATGTCTCAGATGTTTTACACATAGACGTTTTTCAACGGAATGACTGACCAACGGATTTAGGGGTAGCCTAGTTTCAAACCTGTATATAGATATATTGGTCATATCATGCCTAGGATGATCCCAAGGGAACAAATGGAGATGTTTGGTGCGGATTGAGCAACCATTTCTCCAGATGATTCGCTTACCAAGACCTCACTGTGAGGCCTTAGCGGATTGGACCAGGATAGCTATGGTAGAGGTGGGGAATTCAAGACTTTCGTTGGTACCCAAAGACCACGTTGTGAAAAGATCCGTGTTTGTGAGATCCCTACTATCGTTCGTTGATATCTCCATGCTTTTGAGCATGTTCAATATCAACATCCATTGTGGTAGGTCCCTCAAAAATTCCCTGACCAAAGGAATATGACTCTTCCATGTGACAAGTAGGTATTTGTCCCCATAGTTGTTGGACTTATATCCTAACTTGTGGTGGTTATAAGCATGATTATTTCAACAAAAATCATCGCAAGAATGTGTACTGCAATCTCATGTAATCTGCATTGTTACATGATATATATTGATATATTATAATTTGCAATACTATTGTATTTACATATATATATATATAGATATACATATATATATATATATAATTATATATATATATATACATAAATACTCTGATTACATCAAAATCCCATGAAATGTCTATTTTTTTCATCGCAAAAAATCCTCAGTGGCAACCCCACTGCCGCCTCCCCCAGCGTCGCCAGGACGACGAACTCTGCCAGGATCTCTGCGCGGTCCTAACGAAGCTGTTGACGCCAGTGCCGCGGTGACGTCATGGGGCTCTGGACGGCTGAAAGGATGATGAGTTTTTTGGAATTGTTTACCCTCTGGTAACCTAACATAGCCATTGAAAATGGTAATTTATAGTTGATTTTCCTGTGAAAAATGGTGATTTTCCATAGTTATGTTAGTTTCCGAGAAGGTATGCGGTAAAAGCCATCAAAAACCATGAAGCACCAATGGTTTATGGGTAAAGACCATTCAACACATTTAAAAAACCCATGTTTTAATATGGTAACCATATGGTTTAAGAGGGATAATATGTGGGATATTGGTTTGAACTAGCGGTTGCACCGTGTCGTCATTGTGATCTTACTCAAGCAATGGGATCCACCATCCCCAATTGTACCAGAAATGGTTGGTATAAGCCATCAAGACGTGGGTGGTTTATGATTTCTTCACCAAACTTGTAAACTTATACAGTTGAACCATAACCACAGTAGTTATATCGTTATTATACCCATTACGTTTCTGAAACAATAAGTATGACCATAACCATTGCAATTTGTTATCATAGTTATTATACTTATTCCAGGTCATACTGGGTTGTGGAGTATTTACTAGCAACATGTTTCTCACAATGGGATCACAATGGGCAATTCTCGAAATTTGGAGATTTACGTGTCATTAAAGGGCCTGGGAATCCCCAATGAAACCATTATTGAATCACCATCAAATCCCATTGGAACACCATTAACTCCCATTAAATCTCATTAAACCATCATCAAATCCCATAAAAAAAAAAACAATAAACCAGCAATAAACCAGCAATAAACCACCATGAACCCCTATGAGACCCACCATGTTTGGCTTCAACCAGATCCGAGGTGCCTGAGCAACGCCCCAGCAGCCCGGAGCTGCTGCAGCTTCCGGAAATGCAGCGCTTGGCGAAGCGGGTGAGGGACGAGTTGGTGCCTTGGTGAAGAGTATATTGGTAATTTGCATGTTTAAATAATTTCAAATATATCAGTATATCATGATTTCGAAGGATTTCGATGGTGTTAAAATGGTGTTTAAATATGTTTAAATGGTAATTCAATGGTAATTCAATGATAGACTTGTCTAATAAGACTCTTTACCAATTGGGATGTGTCTAAAATGGGGATCTATGATTTATAGACTGAGTATATATTTCTACGGGATGATAGCTGAGGGGTGGATAGCTGAAGATTGTGACATTTGGGATGAATGAACCGTACATCAAAAACAAGTAGAATTTTGATCAGCTTATAAGGGCAATACTTTGATTATGTGGAATGAACGTTGAGCTATGATCAGGAAGACGCGATATTCTGCTCAAATGTGTTTTGTTTTGGGACGTGCGGCAAAAAATGCTGTTGAAACAAAAAACAGGTGGGTTTGCAACCACATGTGTGAAGTCGCCACTGACACTTTGAATTTAAGCTGAGCAATAGGAAGAGGGACATAAAAACAATATCCGGATAAACAAAGGGAAGATAGACCCCTAAGCAGCAACATGAACTTAAGACTCGGGCATGCTAAGGTTGCATTTTTGTTTTACGGGAAATGGATAAATAGTGAAGGCCCATCAGATGAATCAGATGTAATTATATAGGGCTTTTCTGATGCATACAGGAATGTGGCTCACAGCCAACAGCAACCAATATTCATTAAATATTTATTAACATTTGCACAGTGAATTCAAGAAACCAGGGTTACCCTCTGCTAACGAACATAGCTATTGAAAATCATGAACTTGCGGTTGCTTTACCCATTAAACATGGGTAATTTTCCACAGCAAACTGTGAAATTACCGGAGGGCAACCCATTGGAAGTCACCATCACAATTCAGCGACTTTGAAACGCCCGGCCGCCCAGGATGAACCCATCCTCCACCGCGAGGAGGGTGACCTTCAAGCGTAGCTTGGAAGTTTTGAGCGTCCAGGGTCCGAAAAAAATGGGCGTGACATTGGAAAGATGGCCTTGTTGATCCGTGCGGCTTATGACATGAAGATGATTGATCGTGATTCTTATAATCTCATTAAATTTTATGATTGATAGTGCTACTGATGGGGCTGGATTAAGGTGGGACTATTCGGATTGAGTAAATCCTGCACCAGTACCCCCCCTTTTCCATGTTGTTTTTGGGAAGTCTTCAGGTGGTTCAGAATTTGTCGATTGAATTGATTCAATTTCTTTTTCTTCAGCACGGTTGGAAAAACCCTTCAATATTTTCTTGAGGGAGCTCAAGGGTCTCTTGCATACTCTGCTGTTGCGGCGGTGCAGGATTCTTTCCATCCACACTATCATCTGATTAGGTCGGATGATTAGTAGATGAACATGATGTTATGTTCAGGCTTATACCATTTGGCAATCAAACCTAGCAATGGAACAATCCGCCATTTATAGATGATTTTCCCATTAAAACTTCCCTTTACATAGGTTTTTCAATTGCCACGTTTGACTACCGGGGGCTAAATCCATCAATTATCCATGAACATCCCAGTATTCTTCTTATTAAGCCATAGTGAACCATATTAAACCATAATTAAATCAAAGTAAACCATATAAAACCATATGAAACAATGGTAAACCATATAAAACCATAAACAGTATCAAACAATAGTAATCCACACTAAACCATATTAAACCATATCAAATCATAGAAACCATGTAAAACCATATAAGACCATAATAAACCATATTAAACCAATAGTGAAACAGTGAAACTATATTAAACCAAAAGTGAAACCGTATTAAGCCATATCAAACAATAGTAATCCATATAAAACCATATAAAAGCATATTAAACCATGGCTACCTGAGGGGTCTAATGTCCTTTAGGATGTCCACATGGATTCTGGATCGCAGGCACCTCATCCACAGGGCACTGGACCGCTTGGAGTCCGTGCAGGCGCGTCGGGTTATCAGAGGAGCTGGGACCCTCTTGGTTCAACATGGTTTTACTATGGTTTTACTATGGTTTTATATGGTTTTATATGGTTTTACTATGGTTTTACTATGGTTTGATGTGGTTTAAGATGGACAATCATAGGATATTAATGTGAATACCCTATGGTAAACTGACAGTTTGCTTCTGAAAATCACAATTTTTAATGGGTAAATCATCAAAAGTAAATTGGGAATGTTCAATAGCAAACTGTTAGTTTACAGAAGGGTATGGCTGAAATCTGCGATTCATATTTCAATGGAATAATATATATATATATACATGAATATATATATATATTATATATTATGAATTTGTAAAACATCATACCAATGGAATATCAACTTGGCAACATTCCAATGATGTCGGGTGAACATTAATGAAATGGATGTTCATTGGATTTCAATGCGGGTATGCTCATGGAACTTGATATCCCATAATTTCTGTATTAAGTATAATGACCTCACTGTGACTTCACTTGAATGATGTCTTGCATACGGGGAATCATCCCCAAATGGCCTCATTTCAGTTATTTCTAGGTTTTGAATTACTATAATTCAGCGAGAATGCTTCTTGTTGATGTCCCTAGTTGATCCTAGTTCTGGCTGAATGATAATATCCATGGTTGTTTGGCTGAATTATAGCATCCCCAAATATTTCAGCCAGATAATCTATATTACATAGACATAATTAAATGATCTTAAATACATAGTACACACACATACATATGTATAGATAATATGACACATATGTTCTGTTCTGCAGCAGAAATGGAGCGGAAGTTTCCCTCGCACGGAAGGACCTGGACTTGCTGCGCGAGGACGTTCACCGCGCGGTGCTGTGCGAAGATCCCAACGCCCCGCAGCTGCTGCAGATGCTGCTGCAGCTGCCGACCTTTCGAGGCGGGATGGGGCTGGACATTGGTAGGTTAAAGGTGTCGGGAAATTGAAAAAGTCATACAAAACATGTTGATGAATAAAAGATGATACCCTCTGATAAACTAACATAACTATGGAAAATCACAATTTTTAATGGGAAAATCCACTATTTCTATGGCCACTTTCAATAGTCAACTCCGCCCAGGCGCTCTGTCACAACCGGCTGCGTCGAGCCTGCCGGGCTGGGCGCATCCGGCGCAGGACGCGCTGTGCCGCAGCTGGAGTGCCGCTTGGAAGGGCCATGGCACGATGTGACGGCGTAGGTTGTTTGGTGCAGGATTTCATAGTTTGATATATGGTTTCATAAGAATAATAATGGGATAATAGTGCTTACCAAACTTGAATGGAAAATGATGGTTTGATGGAATTTATATAATTGGATTTAATGGAAATATATTGGAATATAATATATTTATATATAATTATATATATATATACAATTGATTTGGGGCTGCAGTTCAGGTTACTTTTATGGGTATAGCCATTTGTTGTGAACCCCCCATAAGTTGGGATATAACCCCTATAACTATGGTTATGTATCCACTTTCAGTGGAACTGCACTTCCAAGTTGGTTTTGATGGATTGGAATGAGAGAATGATAATGTAAAACAAACGTCTATTGTCTATTTAGGCGATTGTGTGAGACCCTGGAAGAGCAGCATATGAACCCCCCCCTGCCAATCACTAATTTCAAGAAACACTAAAATGGGAACAGTTTCTCACCCACTTCATGTTTTGATCCTTGATGCAACTCGAAATTCTGTGGTTCCAAAGGTATGTATTGAAGTGCACTCTCAGTGCCCAATCAGTTGACTCTTCAATCCAAGCTGGCAAACATTGATCCCAACCTGAAGGAAGAGACCCACCCAGTGTGATATGTGAAATTCCCAATTTGGAAGTAAAAGCATGCTTCAAGTGTTGGTGTGCATCATGTTTCAGGCTACCCTTCGGACGAGGATTATCCTGAAATGTCAGGGTCTCCCTGGGCCAGTAGATAGTGCACCTGACGAACCACACTTGGATGGAAAATGCGGACTACAACTGGTTGGCAAGGGTGGTTCACCCCAATATACCCTTCGATGATCCATTCAAAGCGGCTTGCTGATGGCACGGCTCATCTAAGCAATTCTGACAAACATACACATTTGCGATTGCTTTCCTCTTTTGCCAAAACTTCAACAGTTTAACATTAATTTTAGCATGCCCAACCAGTCAGTTCATCATGGTTTACAGAGGGTCACCCTCATGACCCATCCGTTGCTGCCGCACCTCAGGCCGCAGATTTCAAGGACCGTGGGGGCAGGTGCCCAATGACTTGACCCAGGGCGCCCCAATGGTTGGACTTTTTGTTGGCAGATTTTTTCTACGGAAACCTTGGTGAATGTGGAAAAAAATGGATGGAACATCTGGCATGGCATGGAACATGTAACTTCGGGGGTGCTATAAGGATAGGCCATGTCTTGGCATATAATTTGCCTTCTGTTGGGATTGTGGAAGTGTGGTCCTTCATCGGTGCCCAGCGATGTGTCGAAACATGAAGCTCGCTGACTTATATTGCATGTGCTCCATCGGTTCGGAAGGTAAACCTGAGTGGATGGAAATCCAAAGGCATGAATACGGAGGCCAAAGCCTCACAACGAAGATCATTGGACCTTCAAATTGTCAATTCTAAGAGGGAATATCGCCTGCTTTTACAAGGTATTTCCAAGAAGTGGGTGAAGTGAACATTCACAGGATTGTATTTGGTGTTCTGTTTAACAGACATTGTTTCGTCTAAAAATGTTTGCAAATATAGTTATATGACAATCAACCCATTAACACCCGCCATTGAAACCTACAATTGTATGAATACCAGTTTGGATATTATGCCATTGGTTCAAACCCCAATCCATTGAATCTCCCATTATATCCCTATTATGGTAGACTTTCATTGTGAGCATTTGTGATAGCAATTCATATTTGATGATAAACACCTTGCTGGCATGTTTCCTGTAACATGTCCAAGCATAACCTCCCAACTGTGGGCTATCATATCCCAATGATATGTCCCACTGGTAAATCCATTGAGTTTTTCTAGCTCTAAAACTACGACTAGCACTATCCCTATACGATTGGTTGGTTCAATCATTGGATTGGTTAATGGGAAAATTGAAACCGGAAAGCCCGATATTTCATGGTAAAAACCAGTTTCCGGTTTAGATTTTCCCTCAAAACCAATCCATTGACCCTTGCAAAAAAAACCCAACAAAACCAATCCATCGAGGACCTCAGAGAGCTCTTGCTCTGCCTTCAGGCCGTCTCTCAGCAACTGGTGGGGCCAATTCATGGAGATTTCACCGGTTAGAAACATGGATTTAGCCAACAAACATAGGAACTTCTACAGTGAATATAAAGATTTCACTGCCAATGAGGTCACCACTGCAACTGGTGTTATCCTGTGAAATATATGTTCTATTTGGTGGAAAAAAAGCAACCTTTTTACAGGAACATCATGGGTGTATTTTATGGAAGGTATCCAGTGAAAACTGGGTCAACCGACTGGGTGGGTCCGGCTAAAACCCTATTTTTCCAGGGGTTCTAAAATTGGCCGCGGTACGGAAAACTTGCTGAAGGGGATTGCAGTGTAAAGCATCTCTTGGGCCCGTGAGCATGGTGGTTGACCCCTCAAAAGCTGATCTTTCTGGAGGAAATTATGCATGGAGCCATGTATGATTTGTACTGAATTAATCGAGATAGTTACCAGGTCGAGAGAAGATAAAGAAGTGCAACAAACTGGCTTCTTTGCGTTTTTTTCTTGTTAGTCACCATCATTTTCTCAAGCTTGATTTTTGAAAAGCTGTGCTTCCCCTCCGGTCATCAAATTTGGTCATTTTCCTGCAACAACTAGAGCTGTTCAAATGTCATCTTAGATTCACTACCCTTCTGGCAAACATCAACTTTCTTGTTGATGAGTTGAAGATTTCCCGATTGAAAGTTCATTGAAAGCTGGGATTTGCCATTGATTTTCCATTGCATTTTGCCACTTGCCATTGATTTACCATATGGATTTTCCACGGGATTTACGATGGAAATCCCCGCAATCCCCATATTTCGCCCTTGAAAGTTGGGGATTTTCCGAGCCAAGCTCCGGGTCAGGCGTTTGACCTTCCCATCGCCACCTGGCCACCCGGAAGTGCCGAAGAACTACTGGAGGAGCTCGGCCGAGGCGCCACGCTCTCCCTGCGTCAAGGTGCGGTGGCTGGGGGGATGATCCAAGATCCGCAGAGGGGGCGACCAATTTGACCACAACATGTGGTGAGATGACATGCGGGATCATGCGAGTACTTGAGTACTTGCAACATATTGCTTGAAGTGGCTGGTTTTTCATGCCATACTGTTTCTTTTTGCGGTGATGGTTTTCCCATGACTCAGATTTGTCACGGGGGTTGAGACATTTTGAGACCACCAGCCGATCTGATTTTGGCGCCATGCCATGGCCATGCATTTGCATAGGTGATGAAGTGGATTTGGGTGACTTGAATATATGTTCTATTCACAGGAGGTTGCTGTATACAGGAGGACAGATGCACTTCCCAAAGAGGTGTGAATACTCACCCATTTATTATCATCATCTTCTGGTGCAGCGGTCCAGCCACACCTTTTTTGTTGCTTCCAAACCCACTAACTAGTGTCGTTGAACATGTTTGCGGCCAAATCTCACATCTTCAGCCAATACCTAAAATAGATGAACAGTGATTAACACACCAATTTCAATCCTAGCTTTGAGGATTTAAACATGTCCCTAAAACACAGAAACACAAACTAACACAGCAATTTCAATCCTAGCTTGGCTAAACCTGGGCCCAGATATCTTCTCCATTTAGATTCCCATTATGACGGTGAACTCTGCGAGGTCCTGAGACGCAGCTGATTTCCATCGCCCACGAGTTGTGCTTGGATATACGCCAGGTGCCACTGGTCCCCAAGGTTTGTTGCTTTTGAAATATTTAAACGTACTACAAAATGCATCAAAATGCTTCTTTTGTTTTCTGTGGAAATAGTGGATATATGTATATATGTGTGTGCATAAGAAGAAAACTCGTTGTTGGTCAATAGCAGGTGATTGATGTTTAATTGCAGTTCCCATTTCATACATGGATCACAATCATTTTGTTGACCACTTATTAAGTGGAATGAACGTACAACTGGTTGCCTTCCCAGATCACGTTGGATACCACCCTTTGCATTCAGTATTATGGGATTGGCTTACATTATTATTATATACATATATATATATATATGGTGATTTATTTGAAATGCCCTTGATGATACTTGCGGGCATGTATTGATTAACACATGTTTGAACCCATGCCCATACATGTCCACAACTAGAACACTCACCATTGTTCCTGGGTTTCAACCACCTGGAGGGTTTTGATGGGTTTTGGGGCTTGGACCAGGTTCCAATGCGCTCTCCCTAGCAACCTGCCCTCAAACTAAGCAGATCAATTCATAAAGTCTCCCCTTCATTATTATTACACATCCCTGTATTTCTATTGTGCTTGACTGGCAACCAGTTGTTTATTGTTTCCAGTTGACTTTCCTGTGTCAACGACATTCTATACGTACTGTGTTGATTATTTCCACATACAATCATGTATGCCCCCTCTGTTTTTAGACAGGTTTGCTTGAACAAATCCATTGGCTGAACATATCAGATGATGGGATCGTGCACTTTGCACCCTCGCTTTCTCCATTTCGAAACCGATCTTGCAGCCTTGGCCGTGGCACTGCCGTTCCTGACGGCTGAAGACTTGACGGAGGAGGTCCTCCTCCGCGAGTACTACATCATGCACCGCATGGGCGGCCCACCTGACTACACGCGAATGTTACTGGCGGCGGGAGACCCTGACAACGCGCTGACGCTGTTCGAGAACTACATGAACTTCCTGTGTCACGGAGTGTCTTTCAGGCCTGAGCCCACAAAGAATCACCTTGCACAACTTGACAGAGCAAGCTTTGGATGACTGGCTTGCTGGTGCGCAGCTTTCCGATGCCGAAAAAGATGCAAGAACATTTCAAGTTTCCAGCCTTGGCATCGAACACATGGAAGTGGATGGCAGTAGAAGAAAATGCATCTAGAGAAATACTGTAAAACTTGCACAGTTTGCGGTCAAATTGATCTGTCGGTCAATCCTTCCGACCACTTGGATGTCAACTAGTCAGGCTAGGAATCAATTCATTGGGAGGTGAAGATCCAAATAATCATCTATTCTATTCTATCATTCTGACAATTCCAGGTGTTTTTGTTGTGACCCGAAGAAATCATGACATGAACACAGCAGACAATTTCACTGCCAACACGTGCATGAGCGGGGACATCCCCCCTTCCCCAAAACATGTAGAACCTACTCCCATCAAAATCTGCATCCCAGTCAGTCGATTCCTGGGTCCCGGGCATCGGAGTTGTTGTAACGTAGAACATCAATGACTTACCCAGCTTCCCCAATATTTGCCATAGTCTTTCCATAGTGCCCTCCAGTAAACCAACGTAGCTATGGAAAATGTCCCATTTAATCCCATTTATCAATAATTTACCTATTAAGATCTATTAAGAATGCTGGTTTTCCATAGCTGCCAGTTCTATGTTAGATTACCAGAGAGTAACCCATTAAAACCACATGCATTTGGACAGCGCAGGGGTGATTGTTTCTGCTGCACAGGACTCTGGAGCTTCGGAGCTGTGTTTGCTGGCGCCTGGGCAGCCCCCCCGGGAAATGGGGTGCTTAATGGTGCTTAATTGCTTTATGTCGTGCCATTGATTGGGATTTGTTACGCATCATGAGTTTTTGCTTTGGTGTTTACTTTCTTTTTAAGGGGTGTATTCAAGATTATCTACGTACATGTTCGAGTTTTTCTTTGCGAATTTGGTAACGCATTCCTGGGTAAAGCTTAGTCGGGTAGGTTCATAGCCTTGTGTTGAAAAGAACAGATGGATGTTTGTTTTCTGGTCTGGGCGGGTAAACATGGGTAAACCATGGTAAACCCAATGTTTGGAGGTCCCTGCTATGGTTTACAGTGGTCATATGGGGTTCAACACTTCTGATGATTTCTTGGGTATAAGCGGTATAAGCGCTTGCTGGTTTCCTTCTATGTAGTTTCGATCCTCACTTGCAATTTTGATGTCTAGCAGTTAGGCTCACTGAATGCATTGTAGCCATACCTTAGATTGTTAGCCTCTGGGAAACACCATTTACCCCACGAAAAACACATGGCCAATCTTGGACACCATGCTGGATGGTGCTGGTTATTATAGTATACCTACATGTATCGCAGTAAAAAATCAACCGCAAAGGCTAATATCATTGTTGTTGGCTATATCACCATGAAATCCCCAGATGGATAAACAAAATCACACCACCTGGGTCTCGGATCTCAGATGTTCCCGGAGCCGCTACCCAGGAACTGCACAGCCTTGATAGCACTGCGGATGGACGAGTGCAGCTTGGATTCCGTTGATCTGGCGAGGGTTCTCCATAGGTCACACCAGGTGGTGTCCCAGTTCGTTCGCTAAGTTGGTGAACATACCTCCAATAGCTAGGGTTTATGATACATAGATCATAGATCTGTAGTTACCCTCTGGTAAACTAACATAGCTATTGAAAATGGACATATTTCATGAGAAAATCTACTATAAATGGCCATTTTCAATAGCTATGTTAGTTCACCAGAGGGTAGTTGGGGTTATAAATCAACTTACAACTGGGGGGCACCACCTTGCGTCAGACTAGATTGTGGGATAGTCATGAATCCATTCATGGGGTTTTGGAACGCCCATTGCAAGGCTTCCCAACAATGAGGACTACAAATGGATAGTGGTTGATATCCATCAATGATTGGATATCAATGACTCCCGATAGAATCATTGAACGGATTCGGTTGATCATTGGTATCCCATCAATGTATCAATCATATAGGGGTCATTAATATGTTTGTCGGTTGAAGAACGTCCAAAAATACGCAATGCATCCATTTGTAGTCCAATGGCTAAAAGACAATCGAGAATATCAAATGGATTTGGTTGGTCATCACTATCTCATCATGCACCCACTACATAGGGTCAAAACATAGCGACAATCATTTTGGATCTATTGGGCAATCATATTGCTAGTAGCATCCATTTGTTGATCAATTTGGTTTGTAAGCATCCCCAAATATGATGAGCTTCCTACTGAGCATGGCAATTTTTTGGTTCCACCAATTTTTGAGGTTGTGAGCAATATGAGGCCGACTGCAAACAAAGCCGCTGATTGTTCTTAATGCTTTTGACTTCTGCATGCCATTTTGCCATGATTTATGCCTTACGACAAATATACCTCGATCAATCTCGATCAAATATACCCCACAGGAAAACTAGTATGGAACCGCACAAATGATACAAATGCAATTCTTAAAGGGGAAACTATCTTTCAACCCCACTTTTAGTAATTCCCTATTAGTTTGTAGCGTTGTAGCTGGTAACCCTCCAAGAATTGGCGCCCAGGGTCTTCCCCCAGCTGCGGCACCGCTTGCCCACTTGGCTGCGCCTTGGTTGTTTTCGCTATTTTTGGTTCAAGTCAAGGAAACCATGGATCCATTTTGATTGGATAATGCCAGTTTTTTTACGGTTTTATATGATTCAACATGTTTAATACTGATGATAAAGGGATAGTATATAATGGGAGAATAATGGACCTAATAATGAACAATGGATATACACCTTTCGGGTACCAAACGTGGCTGGCTGGGAAATCCCCTTATAAATGGAGTTTTTCATGGAAGACCATCTAAAAATGGTGGATTGTCCATCGCCCTGTTTGATTACCGTAAAGCCAGATAACATGGCGATTAAATCATCAAACGTAGCGACGTAGTGACTTAAAACAAGTTCTGATACTACATGAGATTTCGTTTGAAAAATGACGTGCAGGATCCATCGGTGGGCAAGGTTGGTTTGGTAGCATACTATATGCTCCTAGATTCATCCTTAGCAAACAAATGGTTGGCGAGTCATTTTTGACATTTCCACCCCTGACTGCTACAGAAGCGTTCTTAAGCTACTACACTTAAGTTAGAAGCTAATTTGCAAAGGGTTCAACATGAATATTTCCAGCCATCCAGGTTTGACTACTTGAGGGCATCAGTGAGTCCTCCATATTGGTATGCATATTGTACACGTGTACACATCTTTGTACATAGAAACACTGCTCATCTTTGTACATGATGTTTGTGTGTGTATGTATTTGGAGAATGATATTGGAGACACTTTGGCCCAGTATCTAGCAAATCTTTCAAGTAAACGTCAGAGATTTTCATGATGCAAGCCAAGTAAACAATTTTCATGGCATGGAGCGACCCAAAGCATAGCGCTGCCTACCACTGAGCCGCCCATATAGATGTCGCACAAGATATTGGATTCACTTGCATTGCATACAGGATTGCGGTTGCATAGTCGGTTTCTTTGTTGTTGGATCCCCAGGTATGATCATACCATATCATACCATTTTTCCGGAAACTGTTCTTTTCTCACCCCATAACATCTTTTTTTCACATGGGAAATGAGTCAAAAGCCTATGATTTTCCACAAACTCCAGGGATTAACGCTGCAATGCGCTGCACCGAGGTTCAACCCCAAAGACGGCCAGTCCTGGCTGCAGCGGCTGCATGAAGCGCTGGAGGCCTTGCAGCTCTCGGAGCTGGTGGAGGAGGACGTGGAGCTGCTGATTTTGTGGCCAACTTTTCTATAGGGAAAATGAGGGAACAAGAAATCATCCAATTTGGGAGAAAACTATGCTATTTTAGGAAGTTTTTCTGTTGCAACCCTAAGTTGGTTTAGAACTGTTTGGAATGAGGTTTGCTAGTGAGTTTGTGGTGTAGGTATTCTAAATCGTTTGATGGGCAAAATTGTTCAGCAAGTTCACAACACCAACTCGTGGTCTACGATATGCATTTGGCAGGCCGGGAATTTCCAGCTTCAGCATGGTCTTTGGATATCTTTGCTCACCAGATTCCATCCTATTCCATGCCACACTGCCAGGAGGAGTTCGCTGTGCCGGAGTCCTCTATCGAGTTCAGGTGGTGACCCCCAGGGGGTAGATGGCAGCGACCCGCCATGGATCTAGGAGGTTATTAGTAGATAATCTCAAAGCTGGCAATGAACATTTCCCCATGCCTATAATCTACAAAATGATTTTTCAGTTAAAACAAATCTAAGGATCATCAAATTAAAATCCATTCCTATAAGCCTTCAATTGACCATTCCAAGATTGTCCAACATGTTTCCCCATGTATTTCCCCAAGTTGCTCTTTTTTGTAGCGAAAAAATCCATGATTGACATTGACACCTACAGCACGACAGGCCTTCACAGTCCTTCCCGGGTCTGTGGCTGCTTGGCGAGACTGGAGCCAGGGCTCAGCCATCCAAAATGGTGATACAATCCAAAATAGTGATACAATATGATACAATGAGATATACCCTCTGGTTATTTCACGTAGCCATGGAAAATCACCATTTATAATAGGTAAATCAATGTAAATAATCATGCTAATCATCTATAAATGGGCCATTTTCCATGGCTATGTTAAATAACCAGAGGGAATCCAAAATAGTGCCATAATGGGATATGATATGGAATATCAGTGGGATACAGCAGTTCTTTGGCGGCAAACAGTTTTGAGGCATGACCACATTCATATATGTAGCATACGTATACATATGTGCAATTCTTTTGGACAATTGATGCTTTTTAATGGCAACATGCAACCTAACCTTGCTATATTGTTGTAGGAGGCCAGTATATAAACTTGATTTGGAGTCTTGCCTGCTATGCGGATAACGATGGTGTGAGTTCAGTAGCTTCGGGGTTGGGTTGGCCCCCCATCTGCTCAGGGTTGTCCTTTTTCTGTTGCCTCGATGAAGTGTTCTTTTGGATTCTTTTGGTAAATTCCCTTGTTCTTTTCAATGTATTTCCAAATGCTTCATGTCTATATTTGTAGTTATTGATGTTTCCAAATGCTCTCATGATTTCCATTTTGGTGTTGGTTAGAAAACAATACTTGCAGGTTTCAGACCTCAAGACCACACCTTTGCAGCGCAATATCATCTCATTTTCCTTACCTTTGTGGCTTTGCTCCAATCCTCTTTGCTGAATTGAGTCTCCACTTTTCCATCATTTCTTCCATACTCGGATTGATTTATCTTTGCCAAATTTTTTGTTTAAAACCTCACTTCCAACCAGCCCACCAGCTCCACCAACCCACGTTTTTCGGATTTTCTCCAAATCACTCCCAAGATCAGATGAACTTCAGACCTCTTTGATGAATTTCACCCACTTTTCGCCAGTTTTTCCTGATTTTTCATCCCACCCCAGGACCCGTCACCACCGTTGGACCCTGCGCCTCCCCGCGGCGCACAACGCCGCGCACGACGGCGCCTTCACCACGCGGCGGCGGCGCTGGGCGTGGCTGGCGCCCGAGGAGAGCTGCGCGCTGCGGAAGCGGCAGCAGCAGATGGGCGTGGGACAGGTGAGATACGAGGCGGGGGGAGATCCGGGGGCTGGTTGGTGATGGGATTGTCGTTACGAAACATTTGAAAAACAAGGATAACATGGGCGGGTTGATAATACTTTCTTGGAAAAGAGGTTTGGTTTGGTATTATTAAGTTTACGGGCATGATCATGGTTCATACTCGTAGATGTTCATAATCGCTAACTAATGGTTGATGAATGGTTAATTCAGCTATAATTACTTTACCTGATGACATCCTCATCCGAGATCTGGCTGCCATCCAATCTGATGGCCTGCCAGGACCTCTGCAAAGTGTCAGAGGAAGGGCAAACGTTGCTCCACGCCGCCTGTGTGAGCCGGCACCTGGGTGCAAAAAAGACCACGACAGTGGTGGAGGTGTTGGAGGGTTGGTGGGTTGAGTGTTTGGGAAAATCTTGGTCTTGAATTCTCTATTCATATTGGATGTATTGGTGGTTGAACATGGGTTTAAGATGGTCTAAGATGGTCTAAGATAATAGTGAGACATCGAGCAATAAAATGAAGTTAAACAGGACACTTCAATTGGGATGCGCACCATCCCATTGTCCTACCGGCCATTGATGGCACATCCAGGTGTCCAATTGGTGCTGTGATTCTCTGACTCAGAAAGCGTACATAAATCCAAGGACACCTTGGTTATTATTGGCATGTGTACATGCATTTCCTTATTGTATTATAATATTGTTTTGCTTCATCAATATAAGATTGATGATGATTGATGTAAATGGAGAAATGTAAATTCCAGTGGTCCAGCTCTTTTTGGCAGGGCATGCAACAGTTATACAATTGACATTGAGTTAGCCATGATATATCGTAAGTATTTTCCTATCATATAGTATCCACCATTGATCACCGTTATGAATGGTACCTCCATGGTGTTCCCTGGTGATTGCCTGAAACGACCTTTCCTCGACCTGAGGCATGCTGCTCGACTGCTGCGACTCGTTTCAGATCTTCTTCCATATGTGCAGGCCATTGACAGTTAGGGCTGCAGGCATTGCGTGATGCGATTTAGCAGCAGATATTCTTTGGATATCATCATTGATCAAGATCAACCCATACCCCAACAATATACTCCATTTCTCTGAGATATGTCAGGATATTAACATATCCGCAAACGATAGCCTACATGTTGATTTATGTAGCATCAGTCAGCACATTTTCAAATTTTGTCGAACTGCCATACTTGAGAGAAAGATGAACCATATTTGGTGGTTTCAGTGCTGTGCCGAAAGAAGGCACGCAGCGTCGCCCCGTTTCAAGCTCCTTTTCCTTGTTTCTTGATATAATGGGGGAAGCCCCAACAGCCAATGTGTCAATAGTACCTGGCAAGCCCCGCCCATTTTCTGGCAGGTGAGTCGCTGGAGTTTGAGTGACTTCTTGCCCCTGGAGGCAGATTATGCTCACAACTGGGCAACGTTAGGTGAATGGCAGGTTCAGGATGGCTGTTGTTTAATTAATTGTGTTTGAACCCGAACTAGGTGGATAATTCCTCACAAGGGACAACATAAAGATTCACCATGAAACCCTCAGTGTTTATTGGAATGTGTTCCACAGAAATGATATAGTAAAATACAACCATATCATGCTATCAATCATATCATATCAATCAACAAACAACCCCTTGTTGCAGATATCGAAACTGCTACATGCCACTATATATCATGCTTGGTCATCTATCTCGAAGTGATATTGATGAAATCAGACCTGTGCCCTTCCCCGTGGCCGCCTGGCTTCAAAGCGCCGCTACGACGGCGCCACAGCCCCGACGGCGCGGCAATGAAGCGGCTGCTACCGCTGCTGGTGGCGGCGGCGGCGCTGGAAACGCAGCCACAGCTGCCCAAAGTGCCCAAGGTGCCGAAAAGTTCAAAGGGGGGTAAGGTGGTAAACGCAATGCCAGAAACCTGCCATGTGGAGATTGTTTGTTCAAGCCATTTCTGGTGAATTTGGGGATGGTTTATTTTTGGTTTTGCCACAGAATTGCGCACATGTGCAGGTTAGTAAGCGGCAATATGCGACAATCATTTGTATTGAATTGACCGGGAACTGGGATGCGCCGTCAAGTAGACCATGAAGTATAGGCAATCCCTGATCGCAGCTCTATTAGCAACCGTTGGTTTCGTCAAGATACCTGACCCTCAGGTCAAAAGAAATGGGCATTGTAAGGCCAGTAAGCATGGAGTGATGTGGCAAAGCGTATGCGGTATAAATGAATCATGTCAAAGCTTGCCCGACCACATAAACGCAACCCGCATTAACAAATGTTGAACTGACCATTCTTCAACTTGGCCCCGCGCCTCGTCTTGCAGTGCACCTTTTTGGGATCAGGTCTTTAATGCAGGGCCCGATGGCATGCCACACTTGCCAGACGTGGACACTTTGCTGGAGAATTATCAGGACACTTCGGGGGTGGAGCAGTGTTAAGTTCAGTAAAAAGATCAAGCAGCATGATATATCCGATATATATCCAGTAATACCATATCCATCCATATCCAGTTATAAGATAATCTTATATAATAATGTCAATCAACAGACGTGATACAACCAACAATATTTTGGAAAGTTGAGGCAAGTAGCTACCCAATGCTTGAAATCCCTGACCTTTTCAGTGCAGGACGTGAACCACGACCTGAACTTCGCGGGAGGCAAAGCAGGTTTCGCGGAGCATTTGGCGAGTGTCGAGTTGGACGTGCCCTGGGCATTTTTTGGGCTGTTAGAATCTGTTAGATGCTGCAGAGTCTGGTCATTGAATGGTGTTATGTACTGGTGGTTTAATGGAAACGGATGTAACATGATTTAACCAACACAAATGGGGATCCCAATGGGAAATACAAAATACCATGAAATACAAAACATAGTGGGGACATTGTGACTAAACTTCTCCCGAATTGGTGATGCGTGGTTGTTGGACGTGGTTTGCATGAGGATTCGCAGGGTTTCAACCGAGTTTCAAAAAGGAGAGCTCATATCATCATAGCTTTAACCATCTTCCATACCTAATTCTTGTCAGTTTCAAGCTTGGCTTAAGACCTTGTATTTTTTGATGGTGTAAGGACCACTTTTTCACCTTCCACGTGGTTACAACGGCAGCTGGAAACACACCAGGTACAGGGCAGTAGCGTCGACAGCTTCAGCGAGCACCTGGCGAAGGTGCAGACGCAGAGTCGGCAGCACATCGCCGAGCTGAGCCTCGGCTCCAACGGGGGAAATCGGGGATTTTTACCAACCAAAAATGGGGGTTTTAAATGGTTTTAACATGCTTTAACCAGCAAAAATGGGGGGTTCATACGGTTTAATGATGAAGAAACCAGCAAAATGGCGATTTGACTAATGATGCAAGCAGAAAAATATGAGAAGTTGATCAAGAAAGATGGGGATGTAACCAGCAAACATATGGGGATTGATTTTTGTTAGCTAAGTTCGTTTATAAGTTGGTTGACTAGGGTTTGACTGGGGATGCATCAATACTTAGTAGGGTTTGCAAACAAACAAGCATCACTGGGGCAGACCCTGTAGTTGTCCTTTTCTCATTAGTTGGTTGATAGAGAGGCGACCCCCAGATCTCCGTACAGTGAATGATGATACATGGTATACAAAACCCACCCCTCTATATCCAAAGGACATTCTTGCACAGGGGGATAACCAACTAAATCTCACAACCAGATGGATTAACATACCAAATTCAACAATGGTGGCTGATGGAGATGATTAAACCACATTAAAACTATGGCTATCCCTGCAACAAAGCAGCCAAAATAGTCGATTCACGGGTCAGGTTATTATGACAGTGTCGAGCCCACACAAGAAATGCAATGGATCTATCTTGAAATTGTGGTTATGTGTATGTTTTGGGATGTATTGAAAACTATTCACATATATATATATATATGTGAGATGTGACATATCCACTGAATTCCGCTGGTTCAAAAAATCTATAGTGACCTCGCTCACTGACCTCATTAAAAGTACTGATTTAGGGGAGATGCTCAATGGCAACAGGGTGCAGGGTGCGGGTGATGACAGAGTAAGTTTACAATGGGTGGAGTTCCCCCCAGGGAACAGCAAGCAGTAAGCAGTGAGAGGAGAAGCAATTTCCAAGCTTCTGTGATCATTTGCACTCGTGGTTCATGATCCGTTTGTACGAAAGTAAAGATATAGTTGCAACAAATCTTCCATATGGAGGGACATGTTGCTTCTTGCGGTGTAGAATCCGCCTTAAACGGCCTGAAAATCGTTCCTTTGGATCGTCCTTGCGCTGCCAAGGACCGCCAAGTATGACGCCAAACTGCAGGAGCAGGAGAAGCAAAATCAGGCTGAAACCCTCATCCCTTGGGCCCATTGAAGTTGCCGCATGGCGCTGCCAACAAGTCCAAAAGTTGGGGATACAGAAACTTGGGGAAATTTCCCTTTGAAACAACATGAGGATTTTAAGTGTTAAATGAATAATCCTTTGAATTGGTGGGGTGAATTTTTGGGCCCACATTCCGAGTCGGAATTGGCTTGCAGAGGGGAAAAAATCAAAGAAATCAGATCCACAAGTCAGCAAGTTTGTCCCTTGGAGGTTGTAGAGCTGTACATCACGCAGGGAAAGTAAGTCTGCATCGGTACTTAGTAGGGCTTTGATCCGGTCACCTCAATCAAGATTTCTGGTCTCCTTTGAATTCCTCTATGGCTCTCACTGTAGCGATTCTGCAGATCAAAATTCGCAGAGATCCCCATGAAGATTTTCAAGATTTTTCTGGTTCCATCTGGAAAGTTCACTAGCCATTCTTTCCATCTGCAACTGGATGTGGGGATGGCTCAAAAGCAATATATCATTGCCATATTTTGGGACGTTTTAAACATCCATTAGCCTATAGGGTACCTAGGTGTCCTAATAGCCGCTACGGTGTAATATCCTCCCACAGCAGGTCTTGGTTCGCGGCAACGCCCACTTGGCCCGCGAGATTTTGACGGCTCGGCAACAGAGCGAGGAGATGCAGAAGCAGGTGCAGTGGACAGCTGGGCTGAAGCCGTGGATGACAATCCAACTACCCCTGTGGATCGAAGTACTTCTTGAGAAGGTAGTTAACCCCGGGAGTTAACCCCCCAAATCCTAGCCCAAACACTGCCTCAATGCCTCAGAAGGTACTTGGACTTTTGGGTTGTGTATACGTAATACTGGGGCTAGGTCAAAATTTGAGACCTCTGGGTAAATACTACCGTTTAATTTTGTCATTCAACCATCTAATCTTTGGGGCAGGCATTTTGGACCCATACCCATGTAGGGTTGGGAGTGACCAACAGACATTGGCATATGCCACCCACACTACATGTATTTGAGAAATTTTATGGCTTTGGACTTGGCAAGATATTCCACCCTGTAGGACTCGAAAATGTTGCTAAATGTCAGATATCATCATATATCCTAGTCCTAATATCATACCACTATCATGTCTATTTTCTCTGAAAATTTAGCAGGCGTATCTCATCGTCACTCCTTTTTTTCCTCCAAAGAAGGTCACTCACAAAACAGTCCTATGTTTCACTGGATTGGCTTGAGGGAAAATTTACAGGGCACCCCCATATTCAATGGGAAAATCCAAAATCCATGGTTTCCTGTAGGGTTTTCCCTTCAGCCAAGCCAGTGAAATGTTTCATCGGGCGCAGCTGACAGATCCGCTCAGGTCTTAAAGCAGCAGGCGTTGGTTCGCTTCCGGCGGCAGGAGATCCGGGCGCTGCAGCAGCAGATGGCCCGAGGCACACGGCAGGGATGGGAGGGTGAGGGATGGTGAGATTGGATGGTTTATATACTATTTAACTATCATCTATAAGGGTAAAGCAAGCTGATTTACTTGCTATCTGTACAGTCAACACTAGCTAAAGTTGCGATTAATCATTGAAACCAATGCGTATCTACAGTTGATTGGGTGGGTTTTGGTGAGATTATTTACCGTCGAATCTGGTGGATTAGGGACATATCCAAAACATGTGTTTGATAATGGATGGTTGGTCAGTGATCGGAATGATTGCATGGATTTGAGTTGTTTTCTTGCTTGCTTTTTTCGGAAGGAAAGTTGAAGCTTGTGTGAAGAGGCATGTGTTTATGTGTTTCTATGCCTTCTGGTTTTGAGCTGTGCTGGCTGCAGGTGAGAAATTCCTGCAGCAGCAGGACAAGGACCCTCTGAAGGAAGCCCAAGAGGCAGAGGATGCCACCGAGGAGGTGTCTCTTCCTGGGGAAGCTGAGATGTTGTCAGGTGACACTTGAACAAATCTATGGGGTGAAAGCTGAAGAAGTATTGAACAAACTCCGAAATTTGAAAACTGTTTCCTGCTAGTGGATAGGGCCAAATTCCAAATTCCCAGTATACACCCCGTAATCAAATATGACAATGGAAAGTCCTCCATTGTTTAATAGATTATAGAGGATTTCCTATTAAAGCCGCCATGTTTTGGGAGTATTTTCAATCGCCATGTTTGATGACACAGAAGGGTATACCCTCTGGTAAACTAACATAACTATGGAAAAACACAAAGTTTTATGGGACAAGCCACTATAAATGGCCATTTTCAATAGCTATGTTAAATTACCAGAGGGTACATCCCATTTTGTGATTTCGTGTTAGCTTTCACAGTGCGGACTGCTGATTACCTCTCAACTTCGAGGCCGATGGCATCTCCTTCCTGGAAGTGTCTCGCGTGCGCCGCCCAGCTGTGTTGGCACCTTGGCTTCAAGGTCTAAGTGGATATATAACCATAGTTATCGAAGGAAGTTTAGAAGTGAAACTTCCGACAATATGGACAGTTGAAAAGCAGAGGTGAGAAAAGTCAGAAGTGAGAAGATCAGAGATGAAGA
>BGPT01000172.1:49381-67199 GCA_003297045.1 Symbiodinium sp. clade C Y103 | reverse complement strand
ATTATACCTGCTGGTAAGTGCAGTTCCAGTTGTAATTCAGTAGAAATATATGAATAGTTGCCGGGGCCCCATATGCCAACAACCATGGGGGTTTATATCAATGGTATTGTATATATACCCATTTGGATGTTTTTTGGCGGATAAAGATGTAGGGAAACCATGCATGACCAGTTCCTGCACGTCAAAATTGTCTAAGTTGGGTTTATGANTATATATACCCATTTGGATGTTTTTTGGCGGATAAAGATGTAGGGAAACCATGCATGACCAGTTCCTGCACGTCAAAATTGTCTAAGTTGGGTTTATGAAAGTTTATGGCGATTATACCTGCTGGTAAGTGCAGTTCCAGTTGTAAGTGGATATATAAGAATAGTTACCGGTGCCCCATGTCCCAACAAACATGGGGGTTTATAACCATGGTATTATATATACCGTACCCATTTTGATGTTTTTGGCGTATAAAAATGTAGGGAAACCATGCATGACCAGTTCCTGCANACATGGGGGTTTATAACCATGGTATTATATATACCGTACCCATTTTGATGTTTTTGGCGTATAAAAATGTAGGGAAACCATGCATGACCAGTTCCTGCAAATCAAGTTTGTCTAAGTTGGGTTTATTGATGGTTTATGGCGATTATACCTGCTGGCAAGTGCAGTTCCAGTTGTAAGTGGATATATAAGAGTAGTTATCGGGGCCCCATGTCCCAACAACCATGGGGGTTTATGACCATGGTATTATACTGCTTTGGAATTCAACTGCGCCGCAAGTAAACCATGCTTTACCTCAGTGAGTCTCGACTCTTACAGACTGTGCGAGTTTTACACCACTATGTCAGTTGGGAGGATAGGGTTTTAAACTACTGGAAATTGGATGAGTTTGAGGTACCTTATTCCTTGGGCGAACCAAGAAATCATCGATGTGTAAACGACCTCAATGCAGAAGAAGGGCTTGTGAGGGTAACCCCCTAACAATTACATTTCTTGAGGTGGGTGAATTACTCTAATCCCCCCAGATCCATGTGTTTGTGTGTGTGTGCGTCCTTGTAAGTGCCTACGTGTTCTGGATGATAAACCTCTGTGCAGGATTCAGGATGGATTAATAGTGTGATTCTTGGCCATATCAGAGGAGAATAAAGACCTCCTTCTACCTTGCTACTGACTTTGCAGGGTATTTAAGCTTCGGCAGGTGGGGTGACCAGTAACCATATGCTTGGGCTTTCCAAAGCAACTGTGCAATGCTTTGACATCGTGTTACTGGTTATTGACCATGCTTGACCATAGTTATAGGGGTCATATCCGAACAAAAATGGGGGTTTAGAGCCATGGTATTATACCCATTTTTTGGGGATAAAGATGTAGCAAAACCATGCTTGAGCAGTTCGCACATTTCCAGTTTGTCTAAGTTGATTGTGATTATACCTACTGGGAAGTGCAGTTCCAGTTAGAAGTGGATATATAAGAATAGTTATAGGGGCTCCATATCCCAACAAACCTGGGGGTTATATCCACAGTGTTATCCCCCTTTGGAATTCAACTGCACCCGCAATAAAACCATGGTTTACTTGGGTGAGTGTCTAGACTCCTCTAGACAGTAGGAGTTTTACATCACTACGTCAGTGGGGAAGATGAGGATTGGGTTTTAAAACCACTGGAATTTGGACAAGTTTCAGGTAACTTTTTCGTTTGACAAAACAAGAAATCATCGACGTGTAAACGACCTCAGCGCGACCTCAATATAAATGAGGGCTTATTAGGATTTCGATAGCCAAAAATACATTTCTTGAGGTGGGTGAATTACTCTAATCCCCCCAGATCCATGTGTGTGTGTGCGTCCTTGTATGTGCCTCGCGTTCTGGATGATAAACCTCTGTGCAGGATTCAGGATGGATTAATAGTGTGGTTGTCAGCCATATGAGAGGAGAAGAACGACCTCCTGCCACCTTGCTACTGGTGATTCGCAACGGCAAGAGGGAAAGAACTGGCCCACGATTCTTGCCAAGGCAGGCCGATTCCATTTGATAGCGCATTCCCTTTGCGCGCTGATCCACTGGCCATCGGAGATCCCCTTCCGTGTTGAGGCACGAGAGCAGCGCATAATGGAGCCCCAGTTTGGGGCTGTGAAGGCAGGGTTCAGCAAGCCACCTTTGGCACGACGAATACGCACTTGAAGCAGCATCAGTTTTATTTGCATGCCACCTTTTACATGCCGGCCAGCATCACTTTTATTTGCAGGGAATTTAAGCTTAGGCATGTGGTGTAATCAGTAAGCGTATGTTTGGGCTTTAAAAAGTCAAAACCATTCATAACCACTCGAAAAAACTAGTTTTCTCAGCATTCCTCAGAATCGATCTCATCCGAGGCAGTTGCTGCACTTCCGCAGTGACCCGGAGGCCGGGTGCATCATCTGCCGATGCAGCAGGGGCATATCACTATCAGCCATTTAAAACCATACTAAAATGATGCTAAATCCATCCTAAATCCATATTGACAAATCTTAAATCATGATGGTGGAAATAAAGATTAAAGAATAGGAAATCCACCAACTTAGGTGATGTCATTTCATTTGTGACATGTATCAGGATGGGGTCAATGAAACCATTTTGAAACCATTCTGTCGTGTTTTCTTTGTTGAGATGGGTGCTATGAAACCAACTAAGAGCTGGGGTCACATTAAACAGATAGCATCAGAGAACAAAAACATATTTCAAACAGTATTTGATGTAAAAACACATGGGTACACCTAAAAACATCGTAACTCTATATTAAATCTATGCAATGATCCATCTTAAATCATAGTTATCAACCCCTCCCTGGAGGATTCCCAGCGCCTTGGCCGCACCGTATCCCCAACTGCCAGGCGACCGATCGCCGAGGCGTCTCCGTCTTGGCGGCGGCGGCGGAGACGCGGAGAGATCAGACGCTTTGGTGGTGGATTTCATCAACAAAAACGGTGGTGGAATGGGGATATAGTGCAACTTTTTTTAAAAGTAACTATTGGGACTCAACCAACAAGAATGGGTGTTCCATGGTTGGTTAAATTTAGATAAAATCAACAAACAATGCAAGAAATGGTGGCTTCATGGGATTTAACCATCAGGGATTTTTATTTATGGGGATCTGTTCTAACCAGCAGAAATTAAGATTTAACCAACAAACATTGGAGGATTGAATCCCCAGAAAAATGGGATATATAATAGAATAATGGCGATGAATGGAGAGAGAGAAATAGGATAATTATAGGGATACTGTTGGGATTCATGGATTGACTAAGATACATAGGGATTTCACCAACAAACACGGTGGTATATGGGAATATTCTATGCGGATATATTGGGGGTATAACGGTATAACCACCAACAGTTCTGATTCAAGCAGTGCACAAAGGAGAATGGTGGTATCAATAATTTGGCTTAACCATCCAAAAATATGGCATCCAACCACTAAGTAATGTAATTAATGGGAACAACATATGAATAGAATGGGATGTGACTGGGGGAACTTTGGATGGACACTTCAATTGGTACTTCAATCTTGTGCTGCAAATGGAACATAGACTACCCAGCCACAGTACTTCTTTGAAGGCGACATGGGTTTAACCATGATATGATATTCAACGGGTTGATTCAAGGGAGCAGGGAACTTAAAGCTATAACAAAATCTTCAGAAGCCACTGATCTGCATATTTGGAACCTAAGGGTGCCCCCCAAAGGTACCTACCCAAACCAATCAGGTTTCATTTTTGTTGGTTGCTAAGCGTCAACGCCTTGTTCAATGGAGCCCTTCACAGAACAGCACCATATCTGAGGACCCTCGGCACGGTGAAAGAGCTGCTGGAGGGTGGAGCCATGCCCATGGAGGTGTTGAAGAAGCGCCTTGGGCTGCAGGGGGAATCCCAAAGAAATGGGTTAGCAAAGGGATTCTGGTAACATGAATTCGAAGGCTTGGGGTTCTGCATGAGTAAGTATGAGGGTCTGGTGGTAGAGTTGTCAACGAAGACTAGCCAACACGAAAAGGATGTAAACAAACCCATTTTGAACAATCAATATCAGGATAGGTTGGAAAAGAATCTTGCCAAAGAAGGGATAGTTTTGAATGCATGACTGAATGACTCAATCATCAGACAGTTAGCTTCAACGGGTAACTACATACATGGACGAAACAGATAATGCTCACATCAAACACCCCGAACACAAACCGTTATTGCAGAAATTAAAGCGAACAATCTACAGACCAAACACCATGAGAAACCCTTGTTTTTTTCCCCATCAATCATCAAGATTTTTTTGTGAAACATCTATTCGATCCTAGTAAATCACTCTGTAAGGAAACCCCGTTTGCCCCTCTACCGCTTGAGGCTGGACAAGGAGGAACGAAGTGACGTACTCTCCAAGGGCATCCTGAAGGTCTTGGTGAAGTCGGCCCTGCCGGGGAAACCCAAAGATGACCGGCTTATGGCTGAAGCTGGGAGAATTGGATGGCTTCCTTGGCTTAGATGGCTTGGTTGGCTTCAACAAATTGCATTGGGAAGGCTAGTAAGACCCAATGTTTTCCCTGAGAGTCTTTCGATTTTTTTCTGCTCGCAAAAAGCGGTGCGTGTCAATGACTTTCTGTTAATCTACCACGAATTGTAGTCGCTTGTTTAATTTGAGTCCTATATGCGACAATCAATGGCATCACAGTCCACAGTTGCCTATCCCGCATTTCATCTATGTGCTTATGCGCTTCCAGATCCATTGTGCGCAACCTGAGGGCTGGAACGGTTTGGCGCCGCATTGCAGAATGCATCATGACTTTGGTCTCTTGGCAGTTTGTGTGTGACAAGCCACTGGGGGTGGTTTCAATGTCGTGTGTTTCTCTACTTGTTTTTTGGCGTGGATGGTCAAGGTAAAGAAAGATTTTGATAGATTTGGTATTATTTGGTTGGTGAATATATATATATATATATAAATATATACCTGGAAAACCAAGTCGCCGCAAAAAACGTGGCACTGAAAAAAGTCGCCAGGAAATCCTACTTGCGCATAAAAATTGCATATTTTCCTTCTTGAGTATCTGAAACCTTGGTTCAGAAACTTGAACATCTTCACTTGAGCCAACAACTAGATGCGAAAAATTGACACTGAACTGCTGAAGACTCTTGACAAACAAGTAGACAAGTTAACAAAGGGCGGTAGTGGCAAATATACATTGCGCATGAAAGCAAACGAAGAGTTCAGAGGGTTCTCTTGGCATGTCATGGGTGCCTGGTGTATAGGAGTCGAAAGGTCATGACATGTACACAGAATGACTTCAATGTGTATTTGTNTCAGAGGGTTCTCTTGGCATGTCATGGGTGCCTGGTGTATAGGAGTCGAAAGGTCATGACATGTACACAGAATGACTTCAATGTGTATTTGTGCCTAATAAACCCTACAGAAGCGATCCTTGACCCGAAAGCGTACAAAAGTGACATAAAAGCGTACAAAAGTGAAACACAACCGTACAAAAGTGAAACGAAAAGCGTACAAAAGTGAAACGAAAGCGTACAAAAGTGAAACAAAGACGTACAAAAGTGAAACAAAAACGTACAAAAGTGAAACGAAAAGCGTACAAAAGTGAAACAAAAACGTACAAAAGTGAAACAAAAGCGTACAAAAGTGAAACAAAAGCGTACAAAAGTGAAACAAAAGCGTACAAAAGTGAAACAAAAGCGTACAAAAGTAGTGAAACAAAGGCGTATCAATATAAGTGAGAAAACCTACACAGACAAAACAAATGCGCAGAAAAATGCACCAATTCGAAAGAGAGAGAGAGAGGTTAAAGTGTAAAAAAGTGACCGGACAAATTTAATTCATATATCATATATGTTGTTTTTGTACTTTCAGTCGCATTCAGAAAAAAATGTCACACATTGATATTGGTGCCCATTTGCGTGCATTGCATCCATTTGTGCACACTGTCGGAACATGTATGCGTTAACTTTGATTTTGGATCAACGTCTCCATCCGAAGCAAAAAAACTCGGGAACGAGAAATCACACACACATGGACAAAAATCTTACGTTTTAAAATTGTCATACTAGTACCGGGCTGCTTACTGTTTTTGTTGGCGCCGATGATTTATCTTGAAAGCATGCTGCCCACCCCATGAGACACTTGCAGTAAGAATCAGTAAACACACAGAGGTTGCAATACTTGCATATGTTTGCGATGTCCCAGTCATAGTTGCCCACATCTTCGAGTTGCAAGACTATAGGATGGACTTGCAATTTTGACAGGCAAANGGTTGCAATACTTGCATATGTTTGCGATGTCCCAGTCATAGTTGCCCACATCTTCGAGTTGCAAGACTATAGGATGGACTTGCAATTTTGACAGGCAAATGATCCAGGCAGTATCGAAAGATCACTTGTGATTTTTGTTTGCATTTTTTGACTTTTAAGAACATGTTTTTTCCCAAACTTGCTTTCCACCCCCGGCAGCAAGCTGAATAACTACTGAAGGAAATAGCAAGAGAGCAGGAAGAACGAGGTATGCCGCGTGTACTACCAAAGTATCCAGGTTTTCGANNNGAGGTATGCCGCGTGTACTACCAAAGTATCCAGGTTTTCGAGGAGTTGCTACTTGGTCGCCATAATTTCCTTAAAGTCGCCTGGAAAATTTTAGGCGCCACAAAAAAGTGGACTCTTTGGCGTTCCAGGTAGACATACTTCAATGCATTTTTTTGGGGTGAACTTTTGCGGTTGGCCAAAGTTGTAGGGCTCTGTTTGTGCGCATATTTTCGGTTGGCCAAAGTTGTAGGGCTCTGTTTGTGCGCATATTTTCCCAAGACTTCTTCTCTATGTTTACCTGCTTGAGTGTTGTTCTATTTTCTTTTGTTGTAAGATTGATGCACAGGAAGGCCGCAGGGAAAGGCATGTGCCGAACAAACTGCTTTCTCATCCCAACGCCAATAGATATTGTGGCACTATAAGGATTGCTCATGTGACACATGTGGTACCATTACGCTTTCCAATGGCTTCAACTGAACAGGGTTTGGACGTACCCTTGACATCCCATGAGGCTGGTGGCAAGGTGAGTCGAAGTTACTTGGAGGAGCAGTTTTCGCACACTTTGGTTGGTTGCCGGTTCCGTGGTTGTTCCCATCCCATTTAGGCCGATAGATGATGAATCCAAGTGACTACAAAAACAAATTTGTGAGACAGGTGGGACCACCAACTAGTCAATATCAAGTTGAAGAGATAGATCAGGTAGTTCTACCGTTATACCTGTATTCATTTCTTTTCTCTCGCTCTCTCTCCCTCTCTCCACCTCTATTTCTTTTGCCTCGTTGTTCAAAACCATTGTCTCAATTGACTCGCACTGGTTGCTTCGCTTTGGAGTTCATCCAGTTTCTTTTTGAGAGAGCCTTGTGCAGTCCTAAAGAGGGCCACTTGTTCCCAACACAAGGTTAGGACGAGTCAAGGTGAAAGTCCAGCAGTTGGAGGAACACATGTCAAGTATCCGATCATTGGACCCAGATTCAGAATAGAAGAGGTGTTGGGATCCCCTGATTGTTGTGGCAATTCTCATCATCAATGTTTGCAATCTGCAGGACCTACCCAATTGCCAACTTTGATCATTTTGTTCCATACCATGCCACGCATTGCCATACCCATATTGGATTCGACATGTTCATTCTTACTTCCCCCTCCACGGATATGGTTCCCACTAATGTTGCATGGGAGGAGATCCTCCACAGATGCCAAGTGGATGTATTGGCCCGGGTCCTGGTTTGTGGGTTGATAATTTTGCTGGCGGGCGACGATGTACCCCCAAGCAAGTGTGGATCACAAAAGGATTCGATGATTTGATGTGCATGCACAAATCAGAAAGGACAGAAATAGAGTGAGAGAGGATCCCATATTACTGCACATATGTTGCTAATTGAAGATCCTGAAATGCCTTGTTTGCATCAACCAAGAGGAGGTCTTTGGGACCGCCCCTGTTGCCTGATCTTACAGGTTTCATCACCATGGGCCACTGGGGGACCTGTGAGGTTGCCAAACACCTGCTGGCCATGCTGGAGGGTCCAGAGGCAATCGGAGGGTCGGCCGAGGTGCTGCCAGGAAGTTGTGGTGGAGGAAACCTTTCAGATGCCACTGGCTGATGTTCTGTTTCTTCGTTGCATCGCCATTTGAGTGATGAGAAAGTTTCAACAGAAAGACTGACTTGATCTGACTTGAGTTGAATTCTGAGCCTTGGAACGGTTTGAACGGTTTGGAACCTCCAAGACCTATGTAGCATTGTGTAGCAGTCCCTGCTTCAACCGCGTTGACAAAGCCATTTTGGCTTGGGCAGATCTTCCACGGACCACCTGGGCCCACAAGTGTCCCGCAGAGGACTGGTCATGTTAAACCCCCGCGTCCACCTGGCACGCCTCCTGTGCAAGCAGCTCAGATGCAGCAGAGTTCTGCTGCCCAGCCAGATGCTGGTGTCGGCAAACCGCTGCCTGCAGCCGAGGCTTCCAGTAGCAGTCCTGGGATCTAGCAGGCCCTTGATGGAGTCTGCTGGAGCGATAAACAATGTTGCATCCGTCTTGGCCAACATGGATGGAACCATCGGTCTTTTGAATCGTGTCCTTGACCTGCACCCCAACCCTGATCTTGACATGCAGTCCCTTGTTTGCAGTGGTGGGTTGGGAAAGTTGTTTGCACTGCTTTGCCAACAAGACACCTTCATAGTTGCTGAGGTTCCATGGGTTTAGCTGGGATTTGGAGTTTGAAAGGGTTGAACTCAAATGGTGAAATTTATTGAAATGTCTATTGTATATAAATAGACTATAAATATATATATATAATATATGCTTGATTTGATTCCAGTTGAACTTCAATATCATTCAGCTCAGCCTTTTCTCTGATCACGTCTCTTGCCATGATGAGGCTCAAACTGCTGGACCAAGCCCGACAGTGGCTCAAGGCCCTCGAAGAGAACAACCCGGACATGCAAGAGCTGGTTGAGTTAATGCTGAAAAAGTCAGATGAAATGCATACCGTGGCCCAAAAAATGCAATCCAGTAAGTTGAATGCACGCAGCTCAACAGCTTTGATTGCAAGGCAAATCCATGAGATGTTTGTGAACTCTGCGATCCTGAAAATGGTCTCGAATTCCGCGACGGCTCACGTTCGGATAGTTTCGGATGTTCCAATCATCTATTGTTGGCGTGGCGTAGATGAGCTGGTGCAACTGGCTCCTGAGCTGCGCAGGGTGCCCAAGCCGGACCGACCAGCTTTGCAACCTATGAGTGGCTGGCTGGTGGTTTGCAATATTTTATTGCTTTACCATACGTTAGATTTTATATATAATTTCCACCCTTTGTTATCTTTGTTTGTGAGTATGAAACCCACATTGATTGAAATATTGTAGGGATTGGGCAAGACCAGCAACCAGGTAATGAAGTTGATGTGGCAAGACTTGAGGGTACTGATGCCTTTTGCTGCGTGCTTGAGCCTGCTGAAGCCGATGCGAAATGGCAAGATGTCCCAAGGCCGGATCATCCCAATATCCAAGGCATCAGAAAGTCTAAGGAGGAGTCGCCCGCGGCCCAAGAACCTGGAGAACCTGCAGAACCTGCAACTGATCAGTCTGATCAGGGCGTGGTGAGACGCATTCTTCAAGTGCACAATGCGAAAGGTGTAGCTTCCACTGACGGCACTGTGTTTGTCCATTACTTTGATTCAAATCTTCCAGATGATTATGGACTTCTCCGGCATAGCGTTGAAGGTGCAGTGTCAGTCGATGTCAGGAACATGAAGCAATTCCCAATGATTTGTTCTGAGGAGATGGCAATTGCTGGCGAGATAGTGGCTGTATCTGGCTTGTGTGCCGAAAATGATTGTTTACATTGGGGTAGAATTTCAGAAGATCAAGCTGAAGTGACAGCAATCTCCAGAGTTGACCTTAGCGGACGGACGCTGGGTCCGGCAGGTCTCAGCTGGACAGATTCGAATATTTACTTCTATATACAGTGGGCACGGCGTGCAATGCGTGGACAGAGAGACTAAACAAATCCACAACGTCATCGGGTCACCTGATGAAGCTGGATGCAGTTGCGAAAACACCCAACCCGCAAAGGTGCTACTAAATCATCCCAGTGACACGGCTGTGGTGGGTTCTTTTCTCTTTGTTGCGGATTCTGGCAACGCAAGGGTGCTGTGCCTGGACATGAAGAAGAACAAGTGTCAGGCCGTTTTTGAGGGCAAATCACCAACCAAGCTGGCAGCAGATTCTCGTGGCCTTTTCGTGTACGACAGGGGTCAAGGCAAGATCTTTCATGTGACCATGGGCACGTGGGAGGTTCACCATGTCATGGGTACAGGCATTGAGGGCTACAGCCCAGAAGGGTTGCCGCCTCTCTCCACAAACTTGCGCTGTGTCATCAGCATGACAATTGGCCATGACGGAGAACTCAATTTCTTATATCACCATGACCCTGTCATTCGGGGGCTTTGCTTGCCCCCACTTCCATCTCCTGATGTGTTGCCAGTGGGCACATCATCCGCAACGCACATGCCCCTTCTTTGTGATGGACGAGATGATGAACAGGATGCGCAGCTTCCAAATGCTGACCTTCAGCCCACTTTCGGTGCTCGATGGCTACCTTTCTCCACGCAGCCTGCACCGATGTGTGTATCAGATGCATTGGCAAAGGAGAAAAACAGTGTCATCTTCAAAGCAAAGATGAAATTCCCAACCCATGGTCTAGGCATTTGTTTGGTTACGGAGACCTCCGGGCCATCTGACAAGAAGCCTGTGGATTGTCACATCCTAAGTCCTCCCGAGTGGGACGCCAAGACTCATGTTGCAACTCTTTCAAAGATGAGGGCAAAAGAGCAATTGGACAATCAGCCTTTCAAGAAGCTTTGGAAGAGAGCCATTGACACATTCCGCAATCTAGTCAGCAGCAGAGACAAGACAGAGGAGACTTCCGTGACAAAGCCGTTCTACCTTCGAGATGCAAACAGCTTCGAGGTGATGGTGGAAAGAAGTTATGATGCAGATGCAGACTGCTCGACTTGGAAGGTGGTGAATGTCAAGATTAATGGAAAGAATCGTGCCGGAAGCTTAGATTCCTTCACGGTTGGAGTTGACGTGGCGGTGAGGATTTGTATGTTTGTTGCCACGGAAGGTGGCTGCTTAGAGTTCTTGGATGAACCCAGGCTGATTTATTAGCTGCATGGGACAAAGCACACAGAAGGAGAGCTCAAGTTTTTTCTATGGTTCGATTTCGACACATCCTTATTTGTCTTATTGTTGCTTGTTTGATTGAGCTGGCACATGGTTTTTCTACCTTCTTCCTACATGTGTGCTTGCTACCTGTCTTCCAGCACCCATGCATTTATGAGAAGTTGCTCAGCTCTGTCTCCACAAATGCCAGACGGCGTTCCTGCTGAGCCACGGAATTGTACAGTTGATATGGTTTAAACTATCTGGCAGTGTTTTCACGTGAAGATTTTGAGCGGACAGTCTGACAAAAGACGTTCCCATGAAATGTGGGCTCAAGATAATAAGGGTCGGTGCTGCAATGAAGTTGGAAGGCCTCTTGCTGGCCACGTTCTTGCAGCTTGTCCAAGTGGGAATCAAGAGTGGNATGTGGGCTCAAGATAATAAGGGTCGGTGCTGCAATGAAGTTGGAAGGCCTCTTGCTGGCCACGTTCTTGCAGCTTGTCCAAGTGGGAATCAAGAGTGGAATTCAGAAAGTTGGGGTCCCATCATCAGGAGAATCGAGCCAGATTGAAACCTCCACTGCCGTATCCTGCCATTGTGATTGCCATTGCTCCTCCAAACTCCTGCCTTTTGAGCTCTCTGCTTGGGAATTGGGATTTGTGCTTCTATCATTGCTCTGTCTCATTGTCCTCACGTTCTCCATTCGGGTAGATAGTCCTCAGCAGATAGATCCCAGCCATCGGCGGCGTGGTCATGGAGTCATTGTCTCAGCTCGTGCCTGGTCAGACCTTAGCTGTGTTTTACAGTGACGACAATGTTTATCATGAACGCCTGGCTTTGTGGAAGCAATCCGGCACACTCTGGATGATATACACGCCTGACTCAGACAGGTACGTGGAAGACCTCAGCGGCACAGATCCAGACGGCCCCAATAAGGTCAAGGTGAAAGGTGTTGACTTCAAGTACTGGTCTCGCGTCGGAGGCCCGGCCTACAGATTTCGGTCCTTCCCTTCTGAGGCTGAATTCAGAACTCTGCTCAAGGAGTCCTTCCGGGAGCTTTCCCAAGAGGCTGATGACTTTGATCGCGCCTGGCGGCCCATTAGCATCATTGACATGAAGGGCAAGACGCATGTTGCAGCAGACTACCTGGGAGGCTTACTCACTATGCACCGCATTACCCGCAAGGGTGGTGGCGTCCTGACGTCTGAGCCTCTGTGTGCCGAAGATGCCCTTCAAAGACAACAGAAGATGATCAGCGATTTCGTTCCTGCAGCGCTACCTCCGGTGGACAAGGAATGGACATCCTTGGAAGACAGCGCTCCTTACCAGAGAGGTGAGGTGCTCACTGTTGACGCCAACAGAGATGTCATGAATGGCGACCTGGCCCTCATTCAGACTGATTCTGGATGGCTGGCTGCCAGACTGATGACCCAGAAAGAGCGGGACAGCATGCTCCAGAATGGCAAGCCCGCTTCTTCCTCTCACGCGCCGGAGGCGCCAGTTCCCACTGCCGAAGACAAGGAAGCGGAGGCAGGCTCGGATGCTCGCACTCTCTTCATTGATTTCGACGAGCAGAATATTCGGTACAAAGAATGGCGCAAAGTAGTGATGGAAAGCAGGGACTACAACTACAGTGATTGGCCCCACCAGGGGCCGAGCACGGTGCTGCATCTTCTGACGCACATGCACCGCTTTGGAGGTGACCCTCGCCAGTGGTTGCAGCTGTGGGCCCGCCAGAAGGGCGTCTATGAAAGTGACCGTGTCATGCACGAACTCCGTTGCCTCACCGACATCTTCTACCATGCGGGCACATTTGACCAACTCAATATGCCTGTCCTCAGCTCCATGGAAGTGGCTGCCCGGCGCATTCAGTCCATTGTTGAGGCGTACTCAGCCGGTGCACCTGGTGCTCCAGATTGGTCCAACTCCAAGCTGTTCACTGGGTACATTGGCCCGGATGATTTGGTGTCTCCACAACTTAGAAGTTGGGCCGCCCGTTGGGGCAAGGAAGAGGTAGAAATTTCCCAGGCCAGAAACAAGATGAGAGAGTTGAAGAAAGCTGCTACAGCATCCGTCTCTGACGAGGCTGCGTTGGCTGTGGCTGAAGGCAGTGCACCACCAGGCGCCTCCACCAAGCGACGGGCCCGTGGCCGTGGCAGAGCGTTGGAGGCGCCAGTGAACCCATGAGCTTGGGAGCGGCCGACGCTGAGTTGGGCCCAGTGCCAGGCCGCGACAATTGCATGTATGGCCCACAGCGGATTTTTCCGTTACCTCTGGTGGAAATGCCAACAAGCCGTCAGACCTTTGGACGGCGCCAAGCACAGCGGCAGTCCTTGCAGAGGAGAATTCATTTTGAGATGAACGAAACGATCCGTTCACTGAATTGGATGCATGGCTTCGGCATCTCGGACCCTCCACTGGGGCGGCCCAATCAGATCCAAGGGGAAGTCCTGGGTCGTGTCCGACGACTCGTTGAAGATGCTGGAAATTTGGGTAGCCTTTCGCACCCGCCATCTATGGAGGCAGCTCTTGGTAGTTTGCTCCAAGGGAGGACGGATTATTTTGAACCTTCCTCTCCAGTCTCACTCGCGCCCTACAACCTCGAGCTCATCTCGCTGCCTAGCTCTCTTAAAGGAGCTCCTCGTGCTGAGGACTTGCTGGGAGCAGATGACCTTCGATATTTGAAGGAGCAAGAGCGCATTGTCCGCGCAGAGCCCCCCAAGAAGGTTGAAATCACCCCTTACTGGGATCCCGCCTTGAAATATAACCCGAGGAATTATCGAAGGTTTTTGCAGAGGCTGCATGACATATCCTACCTTGACTTTACCTTGGAACCGTCCGACTTTGCGGGGGTTTTCTTTGTCTGGAAGTCAGATGGGAAGCGAATTCGCATGATCATTGATGGCCGTTCTGCAAACATGCGGTTTCATGACCCACCTTCGGTTTATTTGAGCACAGCGGAAACTTTCAGCAAGATTGAGATTGAAGTTCCTGAGAAGCTGGTCCATGACCATGATCAGAAAGAAGCCTTCTTGGATAGCATCCGCATTTATGCGGGGCTCTCAGATGTCAAAGATTGTTTTCATAGGATCAGACAGCCTCGTTGGCTAGCAAAATTTTTCTGTTTCATGCCCTTGGAAGCTAGACACCTCAATTTAACGGGCACTGTTTTGGAGGGCAAGACATTGTCCAGCCATGATCTGGTCTATCCCATGCCGGGTTCATTGTGTATGGGGTGCTCCTGGTCACTATTCTTTGCCCAGAGGATCAACGAGCTTCAGTTTTCGTTGTCCCCGCAACTCGGAAATTCCCGTTTGATTAGTGATCGTTCTCCTCCATTGGTCATTGATCCTGCTAACCCAAACATGCTTCACCACTATGTCTACGTTGATAATTTAGGTGTCATAGGGCAGAACCAGGAACTTGTGCACCAGGGAGTCCAAGCAATGCAAGATCACTTCAACAGCAAGGAATTGTTGTTGCATCCAGGTGAGGTTCAATGTGATGACATCAAAGCCTTGGGAATTCATTTGGATGGGAGAAACAAACGAACGAGGGTGGCACCCGAGCGGCTCCACAAGGTCAGACAAGCCCTGCGCTGCCTACTCCGTCGAGGACGGTGTGGTGTTCTGGCAAGGTGCTCGAAGTTGTTATAGGGCATGCCACCTTTTGCGGCCTGGGTTGCCGGCTTGTGCTTTCAGTCTTCCATGCCTCATACAAATTTATTCAGCAGCATTACGATTCTCCAGCTGTGATTTGGGACTCCGTCCTTCAAGAATTGCGTGTTTTTGCAGGTCTCATGGTTTTCTTGGAACACAACTGGGGGAAGGGCTGGAACCGAATGGTTTCAACTTCAGATGCTAGCGAAACTGGTTTTGGTGTGTGCACAGCATTTTGGCCTTCCTCGGAGGTCGCAGCAGCTGGCCGCATCAATGAGCGAAGCCGCTTTAGGAGGACTGCTGGGCATTCGGCAAGAGAGTCTGCTCTCACTTCAGCTGGTTTTGTTCGGGATGAAGTTTCAGGTAAATGGGTTGTCAATGAAATGGATAGCGCAGAATTTTTGGAGAAAGCAGGGTGGGAAGTTGATCCATGTTTTTCAGAAATTCCTGCAAGACTCCTTTCTCGTAATCTGTGGACCCCTAAACTTTTTGGCACGTGGCAATTTCCAGCGCACATAATGGAGCTGGAAGCGAGGGCTTTGGTAAAGTCCTTGGACCGCATCTGCCATTCTAGATTTGGGCATGACAACCATCAACTTTTATTGACTGATTCTTTGTCCATGGCCTTGGCATTTGATCGAGCACGGTCTCGCAGTTACAAAGTCTTGCAACAGATCCGGCGCTTTGCAGCTCTGGCTCTATCCCGTAATGTCAGTCCTCATGTTCGGTGGGTGCCATCAGAACTCAATTCGGCCGACGAGCCCAGCCGAACCACTGCGGTTGAGAAATCAAAAACCTTGATTGATTTGATTCCCGGCACAGATGTCAAAGCGCATGAGGGTCTTGGAAGCTCCTCAAGACCAAGAGCATCAGCAGCGTCGGGCCCGGCGCCGCACACTGCTGCCCGGCGAAAGGAGAAACGAATCATCCAAGAAGTTGCCGAACAGGGTTTTGCCTTCAGCCAGCCAGTCAGAACGGTTGAAGAGCACCCCTGCAACTCGGGAGTGGACAGCCTTGGACCAGGCGCAGTTGCCACTCCCTGCTGTGACTTTGAGGAGGCACAAGAGCACCAACAGCTCCGATTCGAGCTCCAGCAGTTCCGACCCGCCAGCAGTGAAGAAGATGCATGCAAACTTGGTTCGGAGACGGCGACGTCGCCTTGCAACCTATGTCACGGAGATCTTGGAAGCCAAATCTCAGGGGCTGACGCTGCTGGAAAAGAAAGCTGTTCAGGCCAAAACAGAGGCCTACTATACGAAGGAGTACATGGAGTTCATGTCCTTTGCGGAAGAGAAACGGCTGACTCTGACCAATGCAGAAGCAATGGACTCAGCCCTTTGCAAGTACATGACTGCGCAGTTTCTGGCAGGGCACCCTTCACACAAGGGGGACAAGCTGGTGGCTGCTGTTTGCCACCGCCATGCCAAATTCAGCAAGCATGGCCCTTACTCCCTGCCACGCACTCTTCGTGCCCTGAAGGGATGGCGCCGCCTTGCCCCAGGTCAGTCCCGCAAGGCCTGGCCTCTTGCAGTTTGGAGCGCCGTGGCGATGGAAATGGTGAGGGCCAATCAGGTGCGCATGGCACTTTTCACAATGACAGCCCTCGCCACTTACGCGCGCCCTTCAGAGTTATTAGCTTGCAAAGTCTTTTGCCTGGTCCAACCTACAGCCCATGTCACAGCGCATTGGGCCATCCTCCTTTGCCCAGAGGAACTTGCTCATCCGTCGAAGACTGGCGAGTACGACGATTCCATCCTGCTGGACAGCCCGTATCTTCTGCCTTGGGCCAAGCACTTGTTCCAGGAGCTCAAGACTCAAGCCAAAGATCAGCCCCTGTGGGACTTCGGGTACTCCGACTATTTCCATGTCTTTACGGAGGTGAGCAAAAAGTTGTCACTGACAGTGACGCCTTACCAGCTCCGGCACTCCGGGCCGTCCATAGACCGAGCCCGCAACTTGAGAAGCCTACTGGAAGTGCAGAAGAGAGGAAGGTGGAAGAGCACGAAGAGCGTGACAAGATACGAGAAATCCGGCCGGCTGGCCGCCAATTTCCAGGAGCTGCCTTTGCAAATTCAGCGGCATTGCCTCCACGCCGAAAGTCTTCTCGCGGATGTGATGTTGGGCCGGGCCAGGCCCGTGGTCCCACCTTGATCCGGCGAAAGCACTTCCGGAAGTATGTGGCAGATTTGTTTGGTGGCACCGGAGGGGTGTCCCATCAAGTGCGGCGGCTGGGCTTTTCAGCAAAGGAGTGGGATTTGCAGAGGGGTCCTGAGTTTGACCTCACTTCTCCCATTGTGGTGCGCCGCCTTGTGAAAGATATCCGAAGAGGAAAAATTTTGGCTGTCATGATGTCTCCTCCAAATGTCACTTTCTCAGCGGCCAGAGATCGTGAGAGACCCATTCGGTCCCGACGTTTCCCGTGGGGCCTTCCCAGGAGATTCTTGACATCAGACGATCGCAGAAAAGTCGCCAATGAGAACGCCTGCCTCAGAACTTGTTTTTCTCTCATTTCTGTTTTGCAGCAACTTAGGATCCCTTGGATTTTTGAACAGCCTGCTAGCTCTAAAGTTTGGTTTTTCCAAGAAGTGCAAGACCTGCTGCAGCACCCTCATTGCCATTCAATTACGACAGATCTCTGCCAATTCAGAACTATGTGGCGGAAACCAACCACTCTGCTGTTTGGCAATTTGGATTCGCAGGACACAGCGCGGCTGCAGCGCTCTTGCGCCGGGCTACGAGGCCGCTGCTCTCGTACTGACCGGGGCCACTTCCAGCTCACAGGGTGGCACCACTCAGGAGTTCGTTGGTCTCAGGTTGCTCAATCTTATCCTTTGGACTTTTGCAAGCATTTGGCCTTTGTTTTGACTGCCCCATCCCAATACAATTTTCTTTTCCACCCTTAGTCAACATTCTGGTTTTGGAATGATTTGGGACGAATTGTAGTGTCTGTGGTGGCACGCCACTTTTCTT
>BGPT01000172.1:726-49351 GCA_003297045.1 Symbiodinium sp. clade C Y103 | reverse complement strand
AGGGGCGGCACTTTGATTTTTGGATCTGTAAAGTGCCTTGCAAGAGATGTGAAACGATGCTTCATCTCCAGCATAGCGCGGAGGCCATGACTGTGCGAGGCGAGATTTGAGAAAGTGTGACCGCAAAAGACTGAGAGCGGTGAATCGATTATGACAGACACAGAGGTCAAAACACTGCTGGAATGTGCGCTGTTTAGATTGTTTAGTGGCACAAGATCCAAGAAGATGGACGTGGTTTGTTGAAAGTTGCGGGCATGTTGTTGGAAACAGGTTATATCAGTAGTCAGGGCATGTCAGGGCCGAGTAATTCCAACATCTTTCCGTTGGCATAAGCCAAGTTCGACAAAAACCAAATGTGCGCATGTATTTTTGTAGGCCATGAATAGTTTTCCTGGCCAAAACATGACAGTTGCATCGGAGGTCGACGTGGCGCAGTCTTCAACAATTCCGTTTGCAAAGCCTGTTTATTTCTTTGCCCCCCACAGATCCCAATCAAAATATTCTCCCAGCCTTAGTCATGTCAGCAGCACTTGTTGCTTGTCAGGAAGTGACCAGCGAGGAACTGTGGAAACGCCTGCAGGGAACTCCAATCCAAGGGCCTTGTGGGCGGCTGATGTTTGAACTGGACTTCTTTGTATTGGTGGGTGGTGGTTGCTGGCCAAATATTATTTTGCGTAGTCTGGCTATACGTTTGTTTTTCAATACCTACCTGAGTCTAACATAACATAATCCCTTCACATATATCAAGATGGCGCCGCAGAAGGGTCAGCAAATGGTGGCAAGGCTTGTGGAATAAGATGGAATAAAGATTGTGCATGACATGTTCACTTTCTTGACTTTTGTTTTGATTAAATCAAAGAGGTGAACGGGAAGGGATTCAACAGTTCGACAAGACTTGGTGTTATACTTGATCTTTTTGCCACTTGTTTTCCTTATTTCCTTGTTGGAGACAGATGGAGTTTCCACTTGCTGCGAGGTCCGCAGTAGAGACCAGTTCCAGACGCAAGAGGTCCAGGGAGGTACCTTGTGAATCGCAAGGAAGATTGGCGGCAACGGTTCTGTTTTTTCCACCTAGCTTTGCTTTCTGACGTGAATCCTGGAATATATTTCTGGTGTTGAGGGTGCTCAACCACTTTGTTCCAACACCTTGCCTAAACTGGTGGCGCCAAAATATACCCTATATATATACCTATCCTATCCAATTGTCCCACTGTTTATTGAGTACAGAAAGTTTACCACAAAATCCCATTATTTGAGCGGAACAGCCATGTGGAATCAATCAACCAATTTTTGCATTACCTATATGGGACCTCCACCTATCCTTGATGAACACTGCAGGCCACACAAAGAAGCCCGGAGCTCAATGGCGGTCCTCCTTGGGTTCGGAACTAGGGTTTTAGGATGGCACCCCATGGCCAAAACCATTAAGCAACCATCCAAAATTTGCCAGAAACAATGTTACTGGCCTTGCTGCATGATCTTATGTCCGAAGAAGATAGGGGTTGATTTTGTTCAAGGGGTTTTGCGGCACTTAGGAAGCAATATTTGAATCTTCAATCAAGTATACAATATATCCATTGGAAAATAGATGAACCTACCAGGTATGATAAGGGGTTGTTGAATCATGTTGGGCAAGCCGTTTAATAGGCCTTTCTGCCCAGGCCTAAGTGCAAATTGTGCATGAGTCAGCATTAACTATTTGTGAAGGAGCCAAAGGGTAACCCACTCGCTTGGCTGGCGGCTCAAGTGTTTGCTGGTTTCACCTTCCGGTTCTATCAAGTCTGACAAGCGGCTGAATGGCCATGCTTTCTACTTGAGAACTAATACACATTTTTTTTAAATGATTTTTTACTTGAGGCAACTCCTAGTATTTCAACGCACATGCTTGTGACAAATCCAATTTTCCTTGTCATTTGCTGTAAAGACCTTTCAGTGCTGCTTTCATGCCAGCATGTTGCCGTCATAAACTTTTCATCCATTCCCAGCTCTGAAACCAAGTCATTTCTCTTGCCTTTTCAACCGCAGACATCCGCACCACACCTGTGCCACGGGACCGGCGGTCCCAGATCGGGCCACAGCGAATGCCGCCATGACAGACAGTGAAACGGATCAGTGGCTGGGTGAAAGGGCTGGGTGCCGACAGATGACCCACTAATCTAACTGGAGTACACTGGTATCACCCCATTCAACTAATTGGGTTATGTTATAGTTATAGTTATGTGATGCACAGTGCCCACGGTGTGCCCATGGGTTCCTTTAGGCATGATCCTTTTGGTAAATTCAATTCTGGGAGAACCTTGGGTTTGGTTGATTGACTTGTCGATTTCGGCTAGAGATGAGAGATGGACAGCTGTAGGGACATACCGCTTTTATGCATGAGGGTATGTAAGGGAAAGCACAATGGTTCGTTTTTGTGGGGAAACTCACTATACGACTAAAATGAGTTGCAGTGATAGACCACTTTGTTTTGGACAAACTGACTCCTTGAGTAAATCAGCCACACCCTATTCAAATTCGACCGGCGTCCAATTTCCAAGGGCAAATGCTACTGGTAGCAAGAATTGAGAAGTTCCAACGGCCTTTTCTTTTGCCACTCAGTGGTTGCCAGGATCTCCAAATTTGAAAATGTCCCATGACAATGAATGAATGGCAAAGCTGAAGCAATTGCTGTGCCCTGCAGGTTATATGTGGCGAAGTCAGCTTCCTCCCGCAGCTGCTTGGCTGTCGCGCTTGGGTGATGCGTTGGTGCGGGTTTGTTTTGCGCTGGGGGGGGGGGTGATCCCAAAATATTGACAACCTTTCATTGAAGAATCATCATGAGCATTTCCCCAGTAGGGCTTGGTTTATGTCTCTGTCTCAGACACCCCTAAAATGATGGTTTGTAAGAGAAAAAGCCCCAAAATGACAGTAGATTAGGTTTTGACATTCTCATCCAGATGGATTCAGCAAACCAAGGTTTAAGAATTTGTCGTGTGGGATTCAACCCACCCTCCTTGCAATCGTAACAAAGGTTTCTTGACCTTTCGGACCCCTTCACCGCTGGAATCTCAAGATACCACAATGCACATTGATTAAACCCAAATTTTGGCTGATTGAACTTCCTTTTCCCAATGATGTCAGCCATCCCAGATATCCAAGATCCATCCCCTGACCCCACCATCCAACACACCCAGGCGATGTGGAGGTCACAGTCCTTGGCTGTGCCACGGAGCGCAAGCTGCGTATTTTCAGCATGGCCGGGGACTGCATCCTGGAGCGGACGCATCAGGAGCTGAAAGCCTACAACAGGGCGCCTCGACTCGGACGATGCAAGGTGCTGCCCCTCCTGAAATGCTTGTTGGTTTAGAAATCATAAGACCGAGTTAAATTGTTTATTGGTTCATGCTGGTTTGCAAGTGCGTCCACCTAGTCTACCATAACGCATGGTTGACTTGCCTATTGGTTTGTAAGACTGTCCAACTAATCCGCCATACTCCTTGGTTAAGTAGCCTATGAAGCAACTTAGCTAAGTAGGGGGCCACACCGTGAAGTGCGGATGGGATGACAGGGAAGGGACTGTGGAAGAAGCCATGAGAAGCTTACACAGGATGGGTAGAGATGTGTAAACCATTTTTAGGGAAATTCATAAACATACGTCGTGGGCTGGCGCATGATGGGTGGGCCGGTCTGGGTTCGATGGCATGCGATACAACATGAACCATGAAGCAACAAAACTGTTGAACATCTCCCCTCTCCCCATGATGGTGCTACACAAGTGATACAACTAACAAGTAAAGCTCATGGTTTGGCATGAGGATTGGTGAGACACTTCCAGGTATAGCAGGTTGGTGATGATTGCCTATGCTGATCAGCCTTGGGAGTTGTTTTCCCATTGAGGTTTCGGATCTCATCAACATGCTTTGCCAGACGCAACTTGGCAGGGTGGGGCCAGCAAGGCTGCTAGCCACAGCTCAGACGGAAACCGGAAAACCATATGCCCCTAAAATGATACATGCGCTGGAGAATGCAATATTTTGGGATTTTTTGTGCAGTTTCTGTGCACTAATTATTTTTGTAGTTCCATGGTTGCTGAGTTTTGAACTGATTGTTGGGGAAAGTAGCTTTCAAGGTCACTGCGACATGAATTCTTTGCATAATGGTCACATGTTTTTTTCATTCTGGGGATCCTGCGGTTGCTGTCCTGTTCGCTTGGCCACACAAATCCGCTAAATACAATAGCTACATCCTTCGTCAGTATGAAACACTCATTGCAGCATGCCTTGAGAACACGCCGTGTGAATTGGTTTTGCGCAGGGCGGCATGAGGAAGATTGGTCGGTCCATTCAATCGGCACAGTCCCCCCAACATCGAATGAGAATTCAACAACATAAACCATGTTTGACAGTTTGGCCCCCAAGTCCCCAAGTTTTGTTTCTTTTTTCCCAATCTTATCTCATCCAAATCCACGTGTTTTACAAATCAGTTTTACCACCCATCACCTATAACCACCACCACGACCGAGGACGGGCCACAAGCCGTGTCGCCTGGTGCTCTTGGACGGCCGGGTGCGGCTGCAGCCGTCGCAGGGCTTCAAGGGCCTCTGGCCGCCCCTGGAGGACTTCGAGCTGCAGGTGGGGACGTTTAACCATCGCAAAGTTGGGATTTAACAATCAACATAGGAATTCAACCATCAAAAACATTGACTTAACATCATTTAACCAAATATAGTGATTTAACATGATTTAACTTCCCATCAAGAACAGTGATATGAAAATCATATTGTTTTACCACCAAATCCCCACGGCAATTAGGGACAAAAAAAGGCGCAAGTATTTGGGTTGTTTAGGAGACTAAGCAGCAAAACATGCAGGGGATCTAAGATTGGCTATACCAGAGAGAAGTTGCCAGTACTGTTTCCATATTCTGGTGCTCAATTCAAGATGGGGCGGACACGACAATTTGTGAATATGTATGAATATGTCCGATTTAAGCTTTAGAATTGGTGACAAAACCAATAAAAACCAACAAAACTAGGAAAAACCCTGGCATGTGGCATGTTGAAGACTAAACTTTTGGGATCTTACAAGGAAAATGGGGATGCGCCCACCATTGGGGTGTGCATTAGTGGAATCATTAGATACGCGGAACCAAGTTGATGTGTGTGGTTTTTTCCTTGCAGGAAAGTATGTTGTATACTATCATATTGCCTACGTGGGTTTAGTGGAAAGTAGGGGGTGCTTCATGTTTGTGGCCGTTCCAATGGGGAAAATAAGCGTCAACATGCGTCAACCATTGCTTTTGCTGGGTCACCTCAGCGATTTTGCATCCCACTTGGAAACTGATCAGTAGCTGGCTCAATGCACCCAGTAACTGGGGGGACCTACCAGCCAGAGCGCTATCAGCCAGACTGGTGATGCGTGAATGATAGAATGGGATGTTGACAAAAGTGACGTGGGATAACAACCGCGATTAGGCAAGCGGCAGGTAGTGGAGGTGACATCCGATCAGCAGAAGGTCACCCTGAAGTTTTTTCCCTTGCCAGTTTTACATTTATTTCTGGTGATGATCCCTAATACTATCAAATACCCTTCTTCCCTTATACGGATACATTGTTTATTTGCTATCCCAAGACTTCCGATTTGACCCAGATCCTACATATTTCCTCCACACAGCCACCTTTGGCCAGTTGATCGTGGTCCCGGGACCGTCCTTGGACTTGGGCCGCGAGCTGACCTTAAAATGCCCCTTGGCATGCGGGAGGCTTTGGCGGCGGCAGAACTGGTGGAGTGGATGAGCAAAGCTATGATTTTCATATATAAAGATGGAAAGACCATGGAAAGTCAATGTTTCATAGAATGGATTCATTGATATCCCATTTATATCCCATTTATATACCATTAGTATCCCATTAACATCCCATTGAACATAGTCGGATTCATATCCCATGGCTCAGTTTGGCTTCTAGCCCAGGTCCTGAGTTCCTTGAGGTGCCATCAGCGGTTGCTGCAGGGCGGAGCTGGGCAAGCAGTGGATTTATGGGAGATGGCATATGAAAACAAACCAAATTACCAGATTAACATGGAGATTTCTCAATCAGATTTGATGGTCTAGAATGGTCTAGAGTCTAGACTATATTTGTATATATATATATTTATTTATTTATTTATTTGTCTTATTGAACATGATCACATGGTCACTTTTTTGAGGATTCCCCGTGAGGCTGTAAAGGGTGTAACACAATGGGTTAACAAGCAACACATGGATGACAATGGTAAAGTGAGAAGAAACATACTTGTGATGCAATCGAAGAAAAACATGTTTGATAATTTTTGCTCTCCAACATGTTTTTTTCATCGGCCAGTTTTCACTTGCCGTAGCCTCAGCAGTTCCCTCTGTTTCCAGGGTGCACCACTTGGTACACTCGGATAGTTTGGTATTTGTGTTTTCTCCATTTTGATGGGGGTATCCACACCGACCAGCTAAACATTTAACTTTGTACAGGTTATCTAAGATTGGCCAAGTAGAATTCCGTTGCGATATCCATGCCATTCACCAACTTGTTTTTGTAGGATGTGTATGAGGTATTCCAGGTTGTATCGACTTGGAGATGCAGTTCCAGTTCTTGGTGGATACATAACAATAGTTCTAAGATTTTTGTCCCAACAAATATGGAGGTTAAATAACCAATGCCCATTCTCCCACTAATATGATGAGCAGCACGGTACGAGAAATCGAAGCAGCCACTCAGCCACTCTGGCAGAGTGGCTGCAGCAGTCACTCACTCAGCCACTCAGCCAATAACCCCAGCCCCCCGAACCCCCCTCCACCCTAACCCCCCATCCCCCCCTAATTGTTATTAATCCCAAACCTAAAGGTAGCATCACGCATTGAGCCACTCAGCCACGCAGCCACTCAGCCACTCTGCTAGAGTGGCTGCACCTAGCGCTCAATCCCCCTGTAAATCATATTTAAAACCATGGGGGGTTTGAACCATGGCTATACCCACCACACGTTAGCAACTTCTGGCCGGCACCCCCATCATCCGGTCAGGTGCATCGCGAGGGGCCTCATCAGCTGGCGGTGACCTTCCAGCGTGGAAGGCTTTTGGAACATATCCAGGATTTTTTGCAGCTCCGGTGGTGGGTAATGTGTCAACTCAAAGTCATTAAGATATCAGATACAATATGATACAATATTCGGAAGATTAATGAGATATGTCCCAAGGGTATATGGGAATACGTCGACTCATAGTCATTATAAGTAGTGGATATGTCCCCAGAAATATCAAGGGTATATCATATATCGGGTCTCTAATCAAGTTTACATTGGGATACATTGGGTATGCTCGAGTAATGTCATATTCAACTAGGGGATTAGTCAGCAAATTATTTGATTAATGGTGGGCAATATGTCAAGCCTAGATTTATCAAGTAATCTACTGTCGTCATGTAATCATGTACAAATCTGATGTCAAACCCCGGGTCAATCAAGCAATCAAGTGCTTTGTTGAAGGAACAATGTCGTGGCTTTGACCCGCAGAGATTTTTCAAATGTTTGAATATTCCTCAGCCAATCCTGGTAATTTATGAGCCACAATGATTTTTTTATTTGGCCCCAAAGGGGTGATAGCTTACAATGACAATCGTTTCCCCTTTCGAAATGACCAGGGGCTCATGAACCCCCTTAAAGGTGCTCTATCCCAACTTATGGTTGTAAGAACAAATGAAAAAATCATGGTTGTACCCATAAATATACACCAAAACTGCACCTATCCAGGAGGATGTGATGTTACACCACCGCGTGACACTGATGCCTGGCGTGTTACGGTGGCCGGGGCAGGGGGTGATGCTGGGTATATACCTTTGCTGGCGGATGTTGATGATCATGCTTTAGTAGGTGGGTTTGTATGGTGAACCCAATCATAGACCACCTCTCAAATCATATCTTTTTTTGGGTGGGATTTCAACCATCCCCAAATGGTACGTTTAGTTATTGGGTTACCCACATGATATATCTAAGCTAGTTTCAGTCAAAAGTTTGGTAAGTAGACCTAGCACGCATATAATTGGGATGATATCCAACTTATTCAACACAGTCAGACACTAAGTAGGTGCCATGTTCGACATTTTCGATGGAGGATGATGGCACTCATCCAGTTCGTTGATTTTATTCATGAGAACGATGGGTGGAGAAAATGGGATAAACCTTGGCTATGGGGACCTGCTGGCCAGGCCAATTAACCAAATGTCTTATAATACCTTGCGAAGATTTGCCGCTAAAGCTGCATGTGTGCGAGTACAAATCACATTCTATCACATTCTCTTTGGCTGTGTGTTATTCCCTAGTGAAATCACAATGTTTATTGGTTCAGATCGTTTTTTTCCTTAACTCCCCATTTTGTTGGCTACGGTTATATACATCATGTCGAATCACCCTGTTTTTGTTCCGGCCGCCCCAAGCCGCACCGAGGACCACCCCGGGCTGCTTCGGGGAGTTGCACAGCACCAGTACGGAGCTTGTGGGACACGACGTGCAGATTGAAGCCACCGTGGAGTTGTGCTGTGGCGGATGGCAGTGGGGGGGGTCGGTTCTATTGCCTGCTGCATTGTGATTTCGCCAACAAAAATTGGGATTTTTAACCGATTTAACCAAGAAAATAAGTTGGGCTATTTATAGTTGATAAATAGCTGGTTTGTTGAAGAAATGAAGGTGTATGACTTGGGATCCAAAAAAAAGGTGTTTGAATGGAAAAAACAGAAGTAGGGATTCAAAGCCAATTGGATCGACTCAATAGAATTACTTGGGGGCCCCGTGGAGGTTATTTTCGTTGATATGATATGATATGATATAACCATGGTTAAAAACCCCGAAAGTTGGGATATAAACCCTAAAACTGCGGTTGTATATCCACTCTTAATATCTGGAGCTTCGCTTCCAAGTAGGGATTCCACCACCTTTCAATGCCATAAACCCTATAGAAATAGGGATTCAACCGCAACTAACACAAACTATAATATACATGTGTGGGGATTTTAACCCATTTCAGTTCAGAATTGTTGTAATTAATTTGTTGTTCAGAATTTCAACCCAAGGGTAAACTACATGGTCGGGCGGTGATAGATGGCCGTATGGTTTCGTGCACATTCATCTCATTTCTGATACAATTTTATAAATGGTGATGTGGCAAATCCTCCACGCTGGCCATTCGAAATGCATGTACAACTTCACATGTGGATGTTTATATCTTGGCTTGTCATATTTTGACGTCGAGCAAAACTACTTCAGTTGAGACACTTTCATGTGATTTTCTTCAGAAAAGATCTCATGACGTAACATCCCAGATGTGGTCAATTCCAAGAAAAGATCTCATGACGTAACATCCCAGATGTGGTCAATTCCAAGAAAAGATCTCCTGACGTAACATCCCAGATGTGTTAAAGTCCAAATAACGTTATTACACCCCACCCACCCCCCCACCCCCCACCCCCCCCACAACACCACGGCAAAAAAAAAACATGAAAAAAACGCATTTCGCTGAGGCGAAAAACACAAAAAAAACCACAAAATGCGCTCTGGCTGTGGCGCCAGTGCAGTGAACTAGCAAAAACACTGTTTCGTGACGCGGCCTTCTGCACCCGCCCAGCCAACTACATTGACCCAAAACCCCCCCACAGTTTACATTTCAAGACAAGTTCAGCACCTGGGATTTGTCATCCCGCTTGCCGGTGGGCGTAGCCCATAGGCTCCATGGCGTTGTGAGCAATTTCAAAATATTCGTTTGTTTCATGGTGAGTTCAAGCATGATTAAGAGCGTTTTTTGGGAATCACCATCAACCAACCATCAGTTGGGATGGCTCCGACATGGCGCACCCCTTGATCCAATTTATTTATTTAGTGGTTAATAGCATCCTAAGGTGGTGGGGGGGGTCAGATTCTGACCCGTTCCCAAAATGAGCAATTTCATAAAGATTATGAACCACTTAATTAGGAACCCATCTTTGTACTTGCAAATCGAAGGTTGAGGCTGTTAAAATCAGACTACAATATCCGACATTTGGATATATCAGCATTATCAGCAAGGCAATGCCTTAAAAGGCGCTGGCTTCGGAGAGGGGTGGGCCCCTTTTAAGATGATTTTTGCATGAAAGTTCCCACCATGACAATTTGTTGTGACCAGATTTCATCAGTTTCATGGTGTTGTTAAGGGGTTAGATGCCCATTTTGGTATCACATGGCAGTTGTTTTAATTCAAACATCTATCCACCACTCAACTCACAGCCATCTAAGGCAGCTCGAGGATTTCTTGAATCACCCCATGGCTACTGGCTTCAAAGAGTTGAAGATGCACTACGGTCAGGGAACTCAGCTGTTTGTTGTGAACCGGGGAGGTGAGACGTGGATAGATATGACGATATGTCATGATTGGCATGGATGCCATTAGTTTCAAGGAAAAGGATGGGACTCCTCGAAACAATCCATTTTTTTTTCATTTTCAGGTCTGAGATTGGGATGGTCCAAAATGACTTTCACACGCACAGATATACAGCTATATAATCATATATAATGTATATTATTTGTATATTAAGCATAAGTATTTAAAAAATGTATATACTATACATATATAAATTGTTCACTGGAAGCTGTGACAATCACCATTCCAGGTCATGTTTTTTCACATCATCTTGGGTGGGGATGCGGAGTGCCAGATCCGTTAGATCCCTTGGATCCGGCGAGGTGTGTTGGACTTGGACTTTTGGGCCCGGGGCGAATTCCATTCGCACCTGGGCGGCTGCAAGCGGTGCCGTCCCTGTGAGGGCGCCAGCCTGAGAGGACGGGGCACGGCTGGGAAGGTTTGGAAGTGGCGCTATTGGAGGCTCATAGCTGGGGAAAACAATGAACATCTTTGAACTAAATGTGTTTTTGTTTTGTTCAAGCCAGCTGTGTTAGTGTTTGATTGCCGGAGGGTACTGGAAGAATCCAAAAGATTGGCGCAGAACTGAATGGTGATGACGTGTTTTGAAATTGTTTTGCATTCCGGATGCAATTTGGGCGTTGTTCCCGTGATTCGTTTCTGTTCACGGGAAGTTTGCAAAATCAAGGGGGTTCGGGGTCCACATTTTCAGAAAGGAAGTATATGGATGTTGTACCGCTTTTTGTGATGATACATGATCCCATTTGCTACAGGACTATAGCTCTGTAAGAAAACCTAAGCATCATCATCATACTGCATGTTTATCATAACAGTCATCCATCGAACTTATTAGACACATCTATCATCGCAGATGTGTCTACCATCATTTCTTGCCATCCGAGATCTCCATGATTTGAACTCACCAAAAAGTGGGAGAACTTCCACCAGGAATGCTCCAGACCACTCTGATGCTGATGCTCTACTGGTTGGTAGACCTCTACAGCATGGTCTCGGGCATTTGGCTGGTGCCTTGCTGGAAATCTGGGAGAATCAACCTGGGGGAAGACAGGTGGTAAGCTTTGAATGGCTAAGAGTGGCGATAGTCTGGTTTTTGACAACCCTATCCTTCACTGGGTCAGAACTCATATGGTTGTTATCCACTTAAGATGCCTCCAGGACATCCAAGTAGGTGAACATGAAATCCATGAGGATGTCTGCTTCGTTTGGGCCAAACATGTTGGGAAGTGGTTGGTAAATACATGCAATATTGATTCCATAGACGGATATCAAGAGAAAGGTTGGTCTATAGACCCATTCTAAGGTCATGTTGAGACTCACGTTTCAACATGCTTTCTATATATTTTAGCAGTGCATAGCCATCTTTACCCTGAAAGAAGCCAATTTACATATATAATTATATATATAATATTTATATAATCAGAAGGCGTGCTGTGAGCCCGTGTGTTTTTGGGGGTTTGTGATCTACATATATTCCCAACAGTCACATTCTTTTAAAATGATGACTGGTGAAGAATGTTGTTGCCCTTAAAACTAAGTTGATGCTATGTTTAAACAAGCAACATTTTTCAAGAGAACAATATGCTTATCCTTGCGCAATATTCCATATCTCTTCATGATGCAGGGCTCTCTGTCAGGAAGATGCAGACTGCTTGGGGTCAAAATGAAATCCCCTGTCAAGCGAAAGTGCTGTTTCCTCTTGTTCACACTTGCTATAAAGACATGCAACATAGAAGCAAACACCACCTATCGTTTGAGTATGGCGCAACCGGTCAAAATTGANAAGTGCTGTTTCCTCTTGTTCACACTTGCTATAAAGACATGCAACATAGAAGCAAACACCACCTATCGTTTGAGTATGGCGCAACCGGTCAAAATTGAAGGCCATGTATCTCTGGTATTCATTGGCACAAGACAATGTTTCATAGCAAAAATGACAGTCCCATAGTATATTTTCAGCAAACTGATTTTTCCCAGCTGTTTTGGCGGGTTTGCAATTGAAGGGTTCCATGTCAACAATTGAAAGTCAATATGATATGTTAATTACACAAGCTTAGGAGCACACACACACAAACACATACAGAAACAAAACAATTATGTCAACAATCATGAACCCTGGGCAGAAGGCCAACAACATACAAAAGGTGATTTCTGGGAAACCAGCGTTTTGCATGGAAATTGCACGGGTTGGGGAGGCGCCCCTCTCTATATAATTAGGATAAACTCATTGAACCACATCAACCCCCTTGAAACTCAACAGGGTTTGTTTGAAAATGAGCTAACCCCCCCAATGCAGTGGTTTATCAACATGTCCCCACAAGAATGCCAATTCTCAAAAACACCCAAATATCACATCAAGTTGGTTAATTAATTACATCCCATATCTCCAATTCTATCCCCCATTATGATGCAATTTATGCTCTCATGAACCACCCGATTGACACTTTCATGAAAAAAAACATAGGAACCTTTCATGAAATCCCCACCCCATGAAACCCCCATGACATCCCTACAGAAATGCATTCCGCCCGGCCGTTCCTGGCCCCATGGCCCCATCGCCAGCCAGGCAGTGGTGATGACAGCGGAGGGTGTGCGGCAAATGCTACTGTTGCTGGTGACTCTCTGGCTGCCAGGCTTCGTTTGGTCCTTGCGCTTCCAGTTTTACAGCGGTGGAAGGCGAGGTCATCCGGAAAGTGGGGGGGGAGTAGCAGGGGCTGGGGGATGGGATGGGATATTACAAGCCGATATGGAGTCAATGTTTGAAAGTTAATATGGTTGTAAAAATGTATTTGAGACATGGTTACATACAATTAATCAAATCAGGATGCTTTAGATATATATATATATATGATTCACGTGGCTTCAGGAGAGGGGGGCCCCAATAAATTCGGATTTGTTTGAACATCCTGGATTTTCATCCAAGATGTGCAGCTTGAGGTGGGGCATACGAGAAAGCATTGTATTGGGGTACCCAAGCTTCAGACAAACCTCAATGACTCAATGTTCTGGCATGGTGATGTGTATAGGTGAGAGTAGAGCAGAATATATACTCACCATGATTGACTGGTTCGTGAGGTAACGATGCAATTGTATAAAAAAGAGCAACTTATTACTATTTGCCACCACTTCAGTTGTGAATTATCGTCACGTTTTTGTGTCAGTGAAAGAGTGTTCTTGGAGGGGTAACGATTCTGGGCACCACCATCACATACCATCACCCTGTAGCGCGGCAGTAGGAATTTTCAACAAACTCAGATTTCACACTTTGGAACTTTTAAGCCTGAAGTCACACACTCTACGAATCTACGTGCGACATTTTGTTGCGGGCCACATGCATCGCTGACTTTGGAGACAAGAACAGTTCAACATGGCAGCCGTAAACTTCATTGGATTTCATTGGTATGGGCGGTATGGGTTAAATCCGGCACCAAAACTACCCAAAGCAACGAGGGAGTTTAGCCCACAGCATCCTTCAGCCAATGTGCCATGGACAAAACATTGAAGTTATTTTCCTGCAACCGGGTATGGTCATGCCCCCATTCATATGGGTACATGTTTTATACCATATATATCCATATATATATATATATACTGTATATATCTATCAGATACATGCATTTGTTTGCACACAATTATGAGATTTTTAAGAGTTCTCTCATGAAGGTGGGATGACACGACCCCACATAGTCAAACCCTGCAGCCTACTTTGCCTGAATACACCAGGACTTTTCGTGGTTTGTTCGCGACGGGCTTGTGCCTTTTCCACTGGCTCTTCGGACGCTTGGCTTTATCCTAAGTTTACCTCTTTTGGCATGACGTAGAGTGTAGAATGAGACCCAAATGTAGAGGGTTTATCATTTGGGCTTGCCGCATTTTATTTGGGACAGCAAGGAAAACATCAAGGGATAGTTGTGAGGATCCTGTTGTGTTCCTACTGGCTCTATGTGTTCTTTTTGGTCAGATGATCCTCCTGACTTGCTGCCCCCACTATGATGGGGGCCTTGATCCCAGACATTTGGGCAGCATATCCATAGCTGAGGAGGTGTTTTTCATATACACAACTATACCAACTACCCGTAGGGGTTGAGTCTGGTTATAGATATACAGTACATGTTATAACCACATTTGGAAGTATATGTTAATTTAATGGTCTGCAACTTTGCTAGGCAGAATGTCAAAAGTGAACGCTGCCGTGGACCATTTGTCTTGCCAAATCATGCCAAATCTATTCATACCAAGACTTGGATGATCACCATTCTACTGAAACGTCCTTGAGAACTTCCATGTTTGGGTTGGGATGGACCTCCACCACATGAAAAAACTCACCCTCATCCTCATAGTCATTCCTACTTTCCCCCCATCAAAACCTCAGGCATCATTTGGATCTGGCAACCCGCGGGGTTGATCATCGCCAGCGTGGTCCTCCCAGCCTATTTCTCGTACAAGCTGCTTCTTTTGCTCCGGCTCTTGCGCCTAGAGTCGAAGTTGGGGCCTGGGATCTTGGGAAACCGGTGGTTGAAACCCAGAATAAACCTACCAGTACTATAGTAATTAATGATGAACAGTTTATTCTAATAGTTTACTCACCCATAAACCATAATCACATAGAATCACCAACAATAAAGTAATAATAAACAACAAATGAACCTACCATCTGGGTATGGATTATGACTGGGTCTATCACTTTTTGGATCGTCCAATGGCAGGATCGGTGCATCATGAGATGCCACAAGCACCGCACAAAAAGATCAACGCCAACTAAGTGAGGATATGGGGAATTAGCCAGCAAAATGTGGTACTCATGGACGATAACGATTAGCTATGGATATATGATATGATTTATGTATGTGTATATATATATATATATACACATTTAGACAGATAGTTATATATATATATAATACATGGTATATCCTGCAAACCAATATTTACAGTTATAGGGCTTACTACCTATCCTATATACTTGGCATAATTATATCCCTATAACTATGGTCATCACATGTCATAACCCCCCCCCAACAAAACGCCAAAAGGTGCGGCCTCTCGAAGTACGAGCCTCCCTTCCCGCTGAATCCGGACATGTTCGCGCTCTACGAGATCTACATGCGCGACGTTCGGGGCCTGGGCGACGCGCCGATGCTTGGTGATGGTGAGATGGAGCTGGATTTCATGGGTGGGATGTGGTTTTTCAAATTGTTTTTGAGCATCCATGACAAAAGTGTTTGTTGACCAAAATTGCAATGGAAAATCTAAAAGAAATGAGTTTGGAAAATAAGTTTCTCCTATTTTTGGTGGGGAACTTGGAGTTGCAAGCCCTTCTCAGCTTAATTTGGCACACACCAGGCCACAAGAAACAAAGACCACGAACTCCCACTGCACGGGGATGAATTTTACAATTTAGTTGGCAGACAAGTGATGTTTGGGCAAAACCACCACTGAGCTAGCTAGCCAGTGCCTATACAAACCAATGATAACAGAAAATCTGGCTCTGGCCTGTGTGTGTGTATTTGGATAGACCCCATGTATTACCAATTTCGCTTTGCATATGGCCCAAGCAACTCCCAGACGTCTAGCCAAATTCTGCACGAAGTCTCCATGTTTGGATGCCAATTTCACCCTCACCTGAAACCAACGCCTAAGGAGAACGGTCCTGTTGCTGTCCATGTTCCTGTTTCCTGATGATCAGCTGCCACAGGCGAGGCTGATCTTTTTAGGGCTTTGGTGGCCGAGGGAAGTTCAAAACCTGCGGGAGGGTGAAGGCATGTTCTCCAAAAAACATGGGGAATTTCAGTCATCCATCGGATATTGAATTATATCATGACCAGCAACATGGGGCACTGTACAACTTAACAACCCCCCCACAAATCAACATGATACGGATAGCGGCAGCTGCAAAGATTGCCACATAGGTTTGTGTTTCAGGGGGGTGTTTTCCAACTTAATTATCGAATTGCCGTGATAAATCGCAGCTGGGGTGACCCTTCCAACGATCCCTGCAGGGCTATGTTTTGTTTTTGTGGATGGTGCAGCATAGTGCAGCATCAAAACTTGCACAATATTTGGCGCCCTGCGAGGTGAACCTAAAAAAACACAGGCCCTCAGAAATGAGGGGTCATCCAACTTTATAGATCATTTACCTGTTCACACCGACACCGGGGATTTTAGTTTGCCAGGTTGGACTGCCGGGTGGTACTCGTAAAGTAGAAACGACATGTTTGACATAGTTGAACCATCTCAAAGATACTTTGACAATGAGGTTGTATAGATTTCAAAATATGGTACTCCCCAATTCCAATCATCATCAGTTTCCCCATTGAAATGGCTATTCTTGGTGGTATCCCGTATCCCCTATTTTTTCAGACAAACCCAGGAGAAGTTGCAGCCGGCGCTCGTGGGTTCCGTGCTGGCCCTGCTGGTTGCCAGCTTGCCGCATCGTTCCAGGCATCATTTTGTTGTTGTATGCTCCACTGTGGGAGGTTGGGGCAAAAATGGAAAGGATTGGGCAGTCATGATTACTATGAAACTGGGCATCTAAATGGGCCATGGAGTTTGTTCAGTTCATAGATGAATTATTTTATAGTTTGGATATAGTGGTTTGTAACCCAGTTGGTAGCTAGTTCGCAAATCCCACGGCCCTTCTAAGTAGACCTGCCACCCATGGCAAGCAATTGGAGTGCTTGATATTAGTTGAGATTGCAGTGGTATCGGCTTCAGGGTGCTTGAATGATGGTGATGGCTCTTGGTGATTGTGAGCAAGCATGCTGACAATTAATTTCAAACATTGAGAATCTCAATATGGGAGCCGTGTGCATGAGCCACTGTAACAAAATTCTCATGCAATCCATTCTGTTCACAGCTCAACAAGGGCACAGGGCGTGACAAGAACTCAAAAGTCCTTCCCCACTGGTTAATTCTGAATTGGCTCTCCAAAAATATTGCCAATCCGGGTTACATATTTACATGTGTATAGCTTTCCCACTTTACAATCCCTTCATTTTGGAGGATTGGATTCGGGCGCGAAGAAGCACTTTACATTGACTGAATGAAGCCAGTCCTCCAGTAATTCAACAGAAACTCAAAAATGAAGTCTAGATCCAGATCAATTTATTCCTGGCGTTTGAACATGGTTTATCTTGATCTCCATTCGATCCCTGGCGATTTTCCATGGCTTTAGCCTGGATCCCTGGCGGTTTTTTCAACCATGGGTTACCACGCCTACGCGCCGCAGGATGCGCTGTGAAGCCTGGATCTACTTCGACAACATCCTCATGGCTGTGGAGCCCGAGGAGCCATGGGGATCCATGACTGTCTTTTTTTGGTGGGGAGAAGATGATGTTCTAAAAGTGAAAACAGCAGAAGGTTTCCACTAAGCAAATGGTATTTTCTTCCAGATGTGAGATTAAAATCCCCAGAGAGAGAGAGAGAGAGAGAGAGAGATAGTTTTCCAAAGTTTTGAATTGAAACTAAGTAGCACCCAGGTAGCCGACTCACGACAGACTTGTAAGCCTCAAGCCTACATTCCAGACATTGGTAGATGACATTATACCATGCGCTAATCATCGTGGCTATGGAAAATTCGCCATTTATAGAGATGTTTTCCTGAACAACTCCGATTGTAGGAAATTTTCAAGTGCCCCGTTTGCTTACGAGATGGCATAGATTATTGATGGTCATTGTATGGAATGGAAACCAGCCCAAAATGATTTTGAACCTTTCAGGCGCCTGTTATTTTCCTGATGATCTGCCACGCCGATTTTGTGATGGGTTGCGATCGGATATGTATTCAAAATAGATGTATAGTGTAACAGCCACAAGTAGCATCCATGTGTAAATGAAGTTACATGTTGTTTCAATCAACTTGCCCAGACGTGGGAAAGTACGAGTAGGTCCACCGTTATATCCGTTATACGATATTTTGTTGAAATAGGTTCCCTTCTTACAGTGACTAAGACCAGAACTTCTATATAACCCACACGATTGACACAGATGTGCAAATTATTTGCCTAACAATCATGTGTATTCAGCCCTCCCACAAGCGACCCCTCAATGAACTTTTACTCGCGGTTGTTGGATGTTGTTGGTTAATACACCTTAATGCACCTCAATTGCTGGGGACACCGACCATTGGGAGGTGGGCTGAATCCTGATGGCTTGTCTCAGATGAAGGGAACATCTCTGGGAAGGAAGATCCTCCAAGAAAACCTCTGTTTGATCTGTAAATAGGCTTAACTACTCCCAATATATCCCAAAAAATCAAGAAGATAGAAACATAAATCTCCATTGAAATGGTGAAGTTTCACGTTTGGAAGTCGCCACCCTTGGGAGTTGCCGATGGTTGTTGTGGCCGGCAGGACGGGTATGATGACCCTAGCTGAGTGCTAAGGCACTCAGCCGGAGTTCTGTAGACCTTTTGGTTCACACATGTGGCAATGGATAATATTTCACATGTATATTACTACAGATTCATATGTATATATCCTAATCAGATATCCTAAGAAATGTTTATACACACTGATGAATCAATTGTTTGTGTTTTCTGTTCCTTTGTGAATATATTCTATATACGTGTGTTTCTCCTTGTTTAATTTGTATGTTCCTTTCCGATGTTTTATTTCCATGTGAATTGGCTCCTACATATTCGTGCAGAGCTTTGATCCATGATTTTTCCATGATTCATGAAAAGTTTCCAGTGGCCATGCGTGTGTACCGAAGGATGATATAGAGGACCCAGCCCACTTTTCGCCTTGATGAATCAAGGGGGGCCTTTGCTCCCAGGCTTTGCAATCATTCATGGTTTCAAGTTAAGTCAATACTCGCAAACATCCATCACTTGCAATCAGAATAGGACTTGAACCATGGAGATATCATCTGGATATAAAGGGAATATCATGGGACAACAAAAATGACCGGTCACGCAGTTAAACAACTTCGCGAAGATCTCAGCCGCCTCTGGCAGGGGACGAACACATCCGTCATTGGTAGCTGTGATCAAGATTCTGCTGGAACCACGGTTCTACCCTTGTTAATGAAGACATGTTTGCTATGTAGCAGAAAAAAATGAATGGGACTATGTGCCACACACAGCCAACAGACTCTCAATTCTGATACATAGCGGGCGAACTCTGCCCAGAATCGGTTCCGGCACGATTTTCAGGAAACCCCCTAAAGTGGACGTTACAAGGTGGTGCCCCATAGTTTGCTAACTTGGTTCATGAGTAGGTTAACTGGTTACCTGGGTTTTATCAGTGAAGAAATAAGACAATTTGATGAGGTTGGATGGACAACATTGGACAACCAACTAAAAAAGACTGCGGGTTTTGTGGGCGCCCAAAAGTGTGCTGGGGCTGTGTTCCGCCAATGCGAGCTTGCTACACCTGGGACTTAAGAAGAGTCCATGCTGAAAAACGCCGAGGGAAAACATTCGGGGGTCTGAAGGTCACCCCAATGACGCAGCAGAAACGGTTGGTAAATGGCTGTTTAAGAAATCCTTCCCCAAATGGTCGTTGTTTATTATAACTTGGATGCGTCACTGTGGGGCAGTGGCAGTGGTGAATTTGGATAGAATTCGGTGACCAGCCTTTTGTGGGTGCTGAATGGCACCGTATGGCACCATTAAAATGGTGGGTAGATCATCGAACTAAGTGGGCTATACCATAATTCGCTATAATGGCTATAATTGACAAATTGCAAGAAGTGAATCTTAGATTATCTTAGTAATCATGTCATTCTATCCCCACGAAAATGTTTGAAATAAAACTGTTTCCCCATTGTATCACTATGGAATCACCGGTTTTTTTTCGCATGAAACGAGCAGAAGGTCAGCATGGCCAGTGGTGACCCCATGGCTCACGGCTCAGGTGATGAAATGGGCTCTGTGAAGGAGATTTTCAGCGGAAATTGGGACGGTTTCTTCTGTAACCCCCTATGAATCATCCAAAATCACAGCATAAATCACCATGAATCGCAATCAATCCACATTAATCTGGAGGTTTCCTGTAACATGGGACTGGCCCAAATCATCATAAATCAGGCAAGTATATCCAAGTCATTAAGGCATTTCATGCCATTGAAACAACCCTGGTGACTTGGATCATTTGTCAGAAACCTCCAATTGGGAGAGTTGCCCGGCGATGCCTGGGGATGGAACTCAATAGATTCCCAACAAAAAATGACATCTTAAATAGCTATGATGCCCACGGTTTAGGTAGCCATCAATCAAGAGACATAATGATGCTTGGAACTGTGAAGTTGGGTACTAGGATGTGCATCCCACTTGGGAAGTGGTTAATAACCATAGAGAGAGCCCATGCAGTTGTATATCAGGGGTGTACCTTAACCCCGTTGGCCCCGTTGTATACCCAACAGTATCCCCAATAGTATTCCCAATGATGCCACCATTTTGGTGAGTCAAAGCACCATCAATCCGCAGGATACCTTGGAAATTCGCGGCTATCCCTCGCCCTCACCGAAGGTCTCTAGTTGGGTCTTGGGTCTCCTGGAACGGTCAGAGATAACTTGACCGGAGGGGGACTTGAACCCCTCCGGTAACCATGGTTTACTATGGTCTTATATGGTTTGAAAGGATGATCATGGGATAGTAATGGGATGTACTTGATGGATTTACCCTCTGATAGTCAAAGGTGGCAATTGAAAATCCTCTATGAATTTGGGTTTAATGAGAACATATTCTAATTCTATAACTGGGGAATTGTCCATTGCCATGTTTGATTACCAGAGGGTAACCATCAAAAATGGTGGTTCAACATGTATAGTTTTTTTCGATGTGAAATCAGATGAAATGAGGATATAGAGCCAATATCATGTTGAGATATGTTGAGAACCAGGGGTGGACATAATGGAGGAACAAAAACTGGAGTTTTCCCATGGCCATGTTTGGCTTCGGCATGCTTCGGCTCTGTTTTTGGATAGGGAAGGGATCTCAACGTTCACCCGCGGTGAGAAATTTGTTTTAGGGTTATGGGCCCCGGCTGCCATCGTCATTTGCGGCGGAAAATCTAAGGTAGGCATTGGATCCTTCTACAGCATTGCCCTTAAATTTTTGAGCGCATTTATGGAACAAGGTAAAGCATGTCAAAAAAAAACATGCCGGCATGTGTAGCAATGGCAATGCTGAGTTGCATAGGGACTTCCGAAGCTCCCCACGAGATACCCTGCCAGGGCTGAAATTTCCACATCAGATCCAAATCACGAATCAGTGATTTCCACTCAAGGCCAAAATAGCGATACCCTGCACTTACCTGGGTAAACCTTGGGGTTGGACAAGAATCATACAAGAATCATGTTTTGGCCACATTTGGGTGGGTAACACACTAAAAGTGCTTAACTATGATGCCTTTTCTAGGAGTTCAACAAATTAATCTAAGGGAACCCGACAGTTCATCGACTTTTTCACAGGGAACCACCTCGGGGCACCACCTGGTAGTCCTCAGCAGGCCTCGGATACCTTGAGCCCGACGCTGCGGCAGCATCTTTTTTTTTGCGCATTGTTTTGGGGGGTTGGAAACTGGTGCACCTTGGTGGGGAGCCAAAAGAATAGGCTACTTGGTAGAAGATTCAACCAGCAGAAATGGCGGCAAATAGGACATACCAACCAGTTTCAAGCATAATGGGGTTTCATGGGACAGCCATAGGCCCATAATTCATGTGTTGGTTGAGTTTTCGGGCGAGTCTTAATCACCATGAACCAGTAGGGCGAATCTGAACCATCTAATAGCGGGGTCACAGACCTGAGGGCGTTGGTTCAATCCCCATGATTGGTTGGGTAGTTTAATGTTTGAATCTTTCCCATAAATTAGAACATGTACTATCATGTCTACAATTCTCCACAGGGACATTCATGTTGCAGACAAACTGTGGATTCCTTTGATAATTAAAACTTGTGTTCTTTTGCCCACTATCACGGAAGCTACACAGGGGCACTTGCCACCATCAGGTCCAGGTCCTAAATACCCGAGACAAGGCAGGTTCCTAAAACGATGACGTTTGCGGCTCACAGGTTCGATCATGAAGATGGTTTATAGCCTTATAGCTATTCGTAGGTCAATTCTATCGTTAATGGATGTTTATGGCAGATAAAACATGATATGAAATACAGTCAATTGGGTTCATAAACCGGCTTGTAGCCATTGTTTCGAGGGAACTATTGAATATTTTTGGGGGAAGCGATTTGTTTTGCGCTCAACCCTGCCGGCCCATGCTTTGACCAAGACATAGCCATGAAGGTGTCAATAGAACATCAGATCGTTCTAATGTTCATTGCACAAATCCAGGCAGAACTCGTAAAGGGATATGAAAACAGGAAACATAGAAATGGAGGATGATCTATTAATTACAACATAGTAGAAAGACATTGTACTGGCTTTGCTGACTGCTCGGTATAAATCGAAAAAAATCGGTCGCCTTTGCACCCCCGCATGATGCCGTTTTTTCGTTCCAGGTCAAGCTAACTAATGACAGCTTCTGCAAGAGACAGTGACCCGGCGGGTTGACACCCCAAAGGCACTGAAGCTTGTAAGACTCGATGGCAAGGAAACCTCATCCAGGCATTGGTTGAAGTTGAGCCCAGGGCCAAAACTCAAGGTGTGCAGACTTGATGGCAAGGCCACCCACTCCAGATCCCGAGCCTTCCAGCTACTTTTGGGATAGGTCGCTTACCTACTAAAAACAGGGTTCCAAAGAAGATGAGGGCATCATACCCTTTGTTTCTTCCGTTTGCAATGTATTCTTAAGGTGATACATCCACTTGCAAGTTGGTTTGTAAACCAAGTCAACTGAGATATATTTGCCATAAACCCCACTTAACCTGTCTAAAGACCAAGTTGGGTGACTATGTTTTTTTAGGTTAGCCTTGACGTGAATTGTGGCAGCGCTACACCGCCCCTTAGGAAAACGGTCCGGACAGCGAGCGACTTACAAAGCGAGCCGCACAGCCCCAAGGTCCACGTGGGGCCCGTGCGGCAGCATGTTGTGGAGACTACTTGGAGGGTCATCCCATTTTGGAAGTCCCCTAAGTGGGGTCATCCCAGACATGAATGGGTCATAGCCTATGGTTATTATAACGAATCACTAAGTGGAACGATCCTCCAAGTGGTAGGTGTAGATCCTAGACAAATATAATTGTTGATTGGTCATTATAGGGGGGTCTAATTATCAAATGGTGTTTGATTGACAACTGATGTTTGTTTTATGGTTGATTGGATGTTCTAGGGAGGAGAGAGAGATACATGTAATCATGTCTACCCATTCTATTGGGGGTTATTGTTGTCATAGTTCATTTGAATATTTTTCACCAACCACCAGAATGGTATATCGACATGTGCCATGGCCCAAACGTGGCGGGAAGTTTGTGTTTCCTGCTCAGCCTGGGTTTAATACGTAGATATGCAGAATTATTCCCTGATACTACAGCTAAAGGATCCAGATGGATATGTTCCCATGTCTTTTTTCCATGAGAAATTGATAGAGACCGAAACCGCAAGGTGAACGATATAGAGAATACGCATCCCAAAGCAGGTTGTGTGAAAGAAATCCTATCAATTATCAATCCTATCTGCTGTGGGAAGGTTAGATAGAAGTGGAATTATGATATTATGTGTGTGCAGTCGGAACCTGGAAGAAATGGTCGGAAGGTCTTGGAACATCATTTTCCTGGCAATATGTTTTTCTTTCCAAACAGTGCAGAGGTTATTTGACAAGTCAGTGGTTGACATTTAAGGCCTTTTTATGCCTTAAACAGGGTTCCAATAGTGCATGTCCATGGTCGAAATGGCTAGAGGTTTCATGTCAAGTCCATGCAAGCTACTAAGTGAGTAAGAACTATATATATTGGACCCCATTCGTATGTGGGACATATAGCCTAGTAACATAAGGATTCCCAACCGCTCACTGGGATGCAGCCACAAGTGCTTGGGGTGATTGGGCCCCCAATTGACAAGCATTGAGACAAAGGTGTAACCACTACTCAGGTTTCAAGTGAACCCCTTCCTAATACAAGTGAACCCCTTCCTAATATTGAGATCATAGCTCGAGAACCTGACTTTCCATTTGAAAACATACTTTCATGGGTCTCTAATCAGCGTTTTCAGGCAGGTAACGCACCACTTGTTTGAGTGAGTGATTCAGCTACCGTAGGATTTCCCATGTTGAATCGTGATCATCCCAGACATCTTGGGCAGTGTAGCCCCATGCAATCACAACCAACAGGGGCTACAATGTGGAGCCCCCAAGACAGCAAAGTTGGTTTCTAACTCCAATCACCATGGTTTATGATACTTATAAAACTATAGTTAATGGGGTTTATAAACCAACTTATAACTGTGGGGCCCCACATTGTATGAACATTGCCCATGTGGGAGGTGGCTTTGAGCGATTCGCACTCGGAGGTGGGCCACGACTTGTACCCTGCGGTGTCCTCCAATATCCTCAAACATGAGTGGCTGGGAAATCCCCGTAGTACACGGGCATTTATCTACCCTGTGGTTGTTTAACATAGCCACGGAACATCCCCGAACTCAATGGAGGTTTATAGCTGGGAGAATCATTCAAAATTGGCAATTTTCCAAGGCTATGTTAAATAACCAGAGGGTAAATGTAAACATAGTCGTTTAAATGCGCGCCTTTTTCATTGCCATGTTTGATTACGAAGGGGGCAATGCTTCTTGGTTTTCCACGTGCTTCTGCATATGAAAACAATGAAATTGAAACACAGTAGGATGGGTGTGCCAAACCAAACACAACGAAATGTATATAATCTGTTGATCCCTTGGAAACTGTTGAAACATAATTAATGATATAGAAACGCCATCATTCACCAAACCTATGTTCTTTCGGTGTGTGACCTGTTTGATCCTTTTTGGACCAGGAAGTGCTGCAAAGCGCGCGGCAGCCGCAGGTGAGCGCTGGGCGGTTAGAGGTAGAACTGGCATCCATGGGGATGAAACCCACAGTGGGGTTAGTTATGATCGAACTAACCATGGTTGGTGGGTTCAAATGTGATGAAATATATACTAGGATATACTAGGTTATGTATATATATATATGGATGGTTCAAAACCTATTATTATCAGTTTTAATGGGATGAACATCCATAAATCCCAGCTATGAATTGAAGTTCACTAGGTATTAAGGTTTTGATTCACAGCCACATATGTTCAACCCCATTTGGGTGATCCCAGTTGACAACTCTATGCTGGGGGGTGAAACCACCAGCTATGATACTTGGTGGAGGCGTGAGTTAAAGAAACGCGCATGGCAACGGTGACTACTCCATCTTTGGTATACTTTGGTTCTATATGTTGAAGCCACATCATATGAATTGACAGTACTTCGGGAATGAGCGTGCAGCTCTACTTTGATCCGTAGGTCCCCCCTGAATAGGTAGATTGATTGAGCTTATGGCTACAATAGCAAGGATTTGTGGCGAATATGTGTACAAGTGGATGGCTTTATCCAAGTCACAACCATTCTTCGAGTCATTATCCCCATCCCCATGTATGGTGTTTCGACCTCCATGTTTGATGATGATATCGCAGTGTGTATTGCTGAATATCCCTGCGTCCATTACCCTGTGGTTATTTTACATAGCCAATAGCCATGGAAAACCACCATCTTTGATAGGTAAATCGCCATAATTCATCTATAAATGGGCCATTTTTCATGGCTATGTTAAATGACCAGAGGGTATCACTATTAGTGATATTACAGGGAATCATCTTAATGATTACGATTTCCTGTGGATCCGAATACTTCCCGAGAAGGCACCTAAATCCCAAAATCATAGAAAAACAGAAGGCACCGTGTCTATTTTTTCTGTAACCAGACTGCTACTGTCACTGGCAGCTTTGGTGATTTGCTATATATATATATATACACCAAAAAATGCTAATAGATAAATGGTGGGGTAGCAACAAACACGTTAAGACATGTATGGTGAGGATGATGACAATTAGACATCGTTTAAACGTGGGTTGTTTGAACATGTCACGCTCCTGGAGCAGTGGATGATCTGCAGATGTTGTGGATCCAGGGCTGGCTGATGCTGGCAGCAGTTCCAAGCGACACAGTTCCAGATCCAAGGGATCCACGGCAGTTCCAGGAACCCACGGTTGCAGCTTTCGATTGTTCCACTAAGTCACTAAGCGCTAAGGTTCTAGAACTCGAGGGTCACGGTTCTCCAAAACATAGGGATGTTTGTGTCACTGAGTTATTGCAGTTTATATTTGTTGGTTAAACTTAGACATAGCCTCCAAGCTGCCTCCCCCTAGTGATAAGTTGGTTTAATTAATAACCCCCATTAACTATGCAGTAGATATATCTATCATTATCTATCAGAAATCCCACTTATTGGAGTTATGTTCACCAACTTAGCTAACCATGGCACCACCTTGCACTACAATGGGCGATTGAGGTTGATAGGAACCCTCTACTGGTTAGAGATGATTTTTTAGCAATAGTAACTACCAGTAGATGGAGGCTATGTTCAAGGTTATCCTGTGAATGGCTGCTATCATTGTTATTATTTGTTGTTTTTCTCGTTGATTATCATTGATTATCCCCGCTATTCCCAATGGTTATTCCCATGTATTACCATTTATTACCATTATCAGCTTTCATGATTGTCAAAAAACTAACAACAGATATCCATTACCATCATGATATGACTATAGTTGCATCATGGATTTTTTTCTGCCCATTCTGAGATTGCTCCGCAAGCCCCAGGTGGACCCAAAGCGACCCATGCGGCTGGGCGAGCCTAGAAGGACCTGTTTTGCCGGGTATAGTTTGCTATTGAAAATGGCCATAGAAATAGTGGACTTTCCCATGAAAAATGGTGAAGAATGGTGATTTCCCATAGTTATGTGAGTTTACCAGAGGGTATCCTTAGTTTCAAGGACCTAGAGTCAATATGAATCAACATGGCAATAGACTCAATAGATCTCAATAGACATGTTTGTTTTTAACAGAGAGGATTTGGATTTCGTCCCATCTTTTTTTTCTGTCAAACCTAGTGGCTATAGAATCATTGTTCAAGCAACAAGCCAAAGTTGGCGCATATGTTCAGATTGAGATCCATTTATAGATTGTTTGTATGTATGCTTTGTTTCTTCCCTATGCACATGGGTTGAATATGGTTGGATGACAATTGAGCACCACTCAAACAATTCGAGGTCTATACTAGCCTTGATATATTGGAAATTATAGGCTGGGTAAACTCATCAATGGTCCTCATACTGTAGATGCTATTCCCCTATCCTATCCCAGTGAGTATCTCATGTTATATCCCCACAAATATTATTGCTTGTATTCCCCACTATATCCCGATGAATATCCCCATTCTAGTCTCATTCATGGTGCAATCAAACATGGTTTGCTGGCAAATCCGGCATTTGTAGATGGCTTTGCCAGCTATAAACTTCCATTTGTATATGATTTTCCCTAATCTTTTCCTATGATTTTCCGATTTTCCCATATTTTCCTAGCTAGAAACCCCCCATGAACCAACCACTCAGTGGGGCTTCAACCCCCCAGTGGGGCCCTCAACCGCAGCCTGTTAGGAGCTCGGTTCGTCGCAGGTCTTTCTCGGAGAATCCGAGACTTGGAGCTCGAGGGATCGAGGCATGCACTGGATTGGTTGAAGGGAAAATCTACAGGAAACCGGCTGGTTTTTCCCATCAAATATAGAGGTTTCCTGTAAATGGTTACCCTCTGGTAAAGTAACATAACTATGGGAAATCATCATTTGTTATGGGAAAATCCACTATTTCTATGGGGGTTTCCGGTTTCAATTTTCCCATAAACCAATCCAATAATCCAATGAAGCTAAGATTGTTGAGATAAGAATATTTTTTGGGTTATTTATGGGATGATTTTACCTCATATGGGATAAAATGGTGGGATGAAGTTACGGGAGAGTTGCCTAGTGACCCATTTTCTTGGGGATAAAAGGGGGACAACATACAATAGTATAATGAATAGATGGAAGATGAAGGGATATGGTACAAAACCATCCCCTACTGGGGTTTATGAAACTGGGTATGCCCCGTTATTTGGGGTTGTATGAACTAGTCAACATGACCACTGGTTTGTTACTGGGATGTTTGATAGCATCGGGTTTACCACATCAACCTGGAACATTCCGCTAGAATTGGGGTGTTGCCTATGTTGCCCCATTCATATGACAATCATCGTCAATCGTCCATGTACGTGCCAATTTGCTCTACGCAAACGATTGCAGGAGGCTAATGAACTAAAACCTGGTGATAGAACCAATAGAACGGAGTAGGAACTTTGTGAGTCAGCATAGTCAATAAATCCCTGATTAGTGTTGAATGAAGCTCTATGGGATGATGATTGGGATGATGATGATGATGATGATGATGATGATGATGATGATGATGATGATGATGATGATGATGATGATGATGATTGGTCTCTTGGGTCTATAACATTGTCAAGTGCCACAACTAGGATGGCATAATAATTAAGATCTACAAATCAGGTTTGTTGGTATAAAACACAGTTAAGAACCATCCTGAACGGTGTTTATGAGCCTCAACTGAACGCGATAGCCTCACCCAGACGTGGCCAAGGAATGCCACACTGTCTCGACACTGGCCCCCAGTGCAGGCCGCCCTTTGGTGAATCCCGGCGTTCATTGGGGATGCTACTCTTACCATGTGGGTTGGATGTGACTGAAAAATAGGGCACTCCGCAAAATGCCATCTGGATTATCATATAATTATGATATATTAGTAATATTATATTGTAATGACCTCAATGAGACGTCACTGGAATGATTGTAAGCAAGGGTACTGATACCCAAATGGCCTTATTATTTCAGCTATTTTCGGGTCAGTGAACTATTATAATTCAGCCAGAATGCTATGGTTGATCATCATTTTTGCCATTCAAAGTTCAGTTTTAAGGTAAAGCGCATTTTCACACAACCATGTTTGCTTGGCGAGTTTGACGCACTACCATCATTTTTGCCAGTCAGGTGGGAAATGTCATTTCATTTGTCTACCCTCTGGCAAGCACGGCAATGTGATATACAAGAGGTTTTTACATGGGAACGGCATCTATACTTGGCGGAGGATATTGTAACAGCCTTAAATCCATACATCCAGGTCCATGAGTCCATGATTGCAATCCCTTTGGCAGTCAAGGGGGCCCGTTCACATGTGAAATCTCCAGCGTGCTGTCGCTGGGAGGCGGAAACCACCGCGGCCGGGCGGATGCACAGCTTCAAGGGCATTAGGCGATGGGCTGGGGTGATTTGTAGTATGGAGTGGTTGAGGTAGTTATGACTGGAAATCTGACAATTGTATCACTTTGTATTTATATGTATATATATATATATATATTTCAATATGATAAACATGTGTATATATATATATGATAATTATATATATATATATGTGTGTGTCAATTTGATGTGTTTGTTTCTCCAGAAGATGACGGTCCCAGTTCATGTTGTATTTGTTTCTATTTGGACCTGATGGCAGACTGGCTCCCATTGAATCATGTTTATTTTCAATCCAAGAGCAGAAAACAGATACTTGATGATTCGTTTAAGATCAGCCATGTTTCATTTCAGATCAATTACTGTTTTGCCACACTTTGCCTTGCACCAGCTTTGGGATTTATTGGACATGATCTAGATTCAGATGTTGTTTCGATAGCTATGGCTCAAACATGTTTGACATCGGTAGCATTAGAAATTACCAGCCATTACATTGAGTACCCAGAGATTAGGCAAGAGAAGCTTCTCAATGAATTTTGCTGGGTTCCTCTCGACAATTTTGGTGAATGGTAGCTTACCCCAAGTAAGATGAAACATTAATCATGGTTGTCATTATCATGGTTGTCATTATATGGTTTTCCTCTCAAACATCCTCTCATATTTTGGTATATTTTGCTAACTATCAACCCCAAATGCGGGGTAACTATCATCCAAAAATGAGATGTTTATGGCATTTGGCTTGATCACATTAATGTTTATTTTCCTCTCATCCCCAGCACAGATGTCCCGTCACACAGACGCAGAAGGCCACGGTACTTGGACCACCTCAGCCTCCCAGGTGCGGCTGATCCCAACGCCCAAAGAGCCAAACTTTTCAGGTTGAATTATGATAACTAATTCATAGAAAGATAACATATGATAACTGGAATATCTATGAAATCTATGATATCTAGTTATCAAATATCAAAAAACTGGAATATATGTGAAAGATTGATGACACCTCTCCAGCTTTTTGAGAGATGTCGTTCTTCGATGTCCATTTCACCGTTTCAACGGCACAGCACCAGGTGTCGAGCGTGGCCTCAGTCTCCGCAAGCACAGCCGTGGGCCGGAGCGCCGTGAGCGCCATGCGCAGCGCGGGCAGCGCACGCAGAGGGCGGACGCCAGGTGAGCAGTCAACAGTGGAGGTAACATCCTGTGGAGAAAATGATTGCCAAAAGACATGGACTTAGGGATCAACTATTTGTCATCCTATTTTCTTGAAAAGTCAAGTCCATTTAGGCAATATTGAGCCATGTTTGACGCCAGATTTAACGATTTAACCGGCAAAGACCAACAAGTAATACAGTAATTCACGACAGACGAACATGTCTCTACCTTCTAACTGCATGCCAAGAGATTAGGAAAACAAGACAACCATAGACACACACATTCCCTGCCATTTTGACATTGTTTGACAAGATCTTAAGACATGTATCCGTAGATCGCACCTTTTGGGCCATCACAAAGTGGCCAATGGACAACTCGTCGCCGAATTCAGAACGGCGTCGCACTTCCAGTGCTGGAAGTGGCCGCCAGCAGCATTGGTTTTTCAGCCGGAGTCTGAGAGAACAGCTGACCTGATGGGTTGAAGAAAAAACTATTTTGGGGCTTTCCTGAAATGGAGGATACCCGCAAGACCATAGTTAGAAGCATATATACACATATATATATATGTACACATATATTATATATGATTATATATTTCAATGGTCTAATTTTGGGATGAATAATTCTGGGGTCATTTTGAGAAGGTCACCATGTGTTTCGATTAAAATCAACTCCGGCTCATCGGAGTCCAGGTCAACATTCAAGACCGGCATGCGGCGGTGAATGTGTGGCTTCGGCCAGAGGTAGGTGTAACAACAAGAATAAATTAAAGTTGATGTGAACAAAATGGTGGTATATGATGGATTGATGGTATACGTGATTATATGTGCATAATTACCAGCATTAAATGTGATGCCCGTGTCATTCCAACAAGTGTGGATGTCCAAATTATGGCCATTCAAATGTGGAACATGTTTTTTTTCACCATGAGATTTCGGGGCGCGCTATTTTCAAATAAACCCATGCGCATCAGGATTAGGTCCTGTAATGCATTTCTATCCATGCACCTTGACGGCAAATTCCAACAATTGATCAACACCATGGTTTTCTCGGCTTTTGGCCATCAATGCCACATGGTTGATGCTGACGTCATCAAATTTGCAGGTTTCCATCAATTTTTCTGGTGTTCAAACTCATATATTTTTGCTGCTCTCAAATGGGGGAACACGTCTCGAAATGTCATACGACTGTCGGATTATACCACAATTTCTCCATGCTTTGGTTGAATCCCTATTAAAGGGGCTACATTTCCCATCACCTTCCATTTATTTTTCATTATTTTTCCGTCCTTGGACTCTTGGCAGAATTCATGACGGGACGACTGCTGAAGGCACCCTCGCCCCGCTAGCGCCCCAAAGTCAATGCTTAGCTGCAGCTGGCTGCCCTTTGTTGACAGAAACAAGGATGATTGACAATCAAACTATAATTGGATGTCCTTTTTGCACTGGATGATTGTCAATCTATTTTGTTTGAAAATCAATCCACAGTTGAGATCTATCAATCAAACCATCAATCTATAGATATCTATAGATTGTTGATGGCGTAGATGTCTTTTTCCCACTGGTTGGTTGATGAATAGAGGATCCCCCCTCGTGAAAACCAACCAAAAATTGGATGATAATAAACGCTGGACCAAAAGGAGAATATTGTTGATGGATTATTGATAATTGTTATGATTATGTTGAGCTGTTGATGATGGCTGCTACCAATGTTTTGATAGATTGTAGCCATCCCATACTAAGGCAGCACGATGATCACAAAAATCACCAGCATTCAGCATCCCCAAGTATCAACTGTAGGGGGGCAGTTATAAATTGTCCCAAGTAGGAGTATACAACAAGAACTAAAGAACACCGTTTAAGATTGTGGATCCCCATTGAGTGGTTGAGATGATAGCAACTGCAGGCCTTACCGCAAGATATTTCAGCCTGCACCTTCCAAATCTTGAAAATGCTCAGTGAATTTTGTTTTTTAAGAGATGTCCTCGATTTCAGCGTTTCGTGGCCTACTCACGGAAGCTTGGAAAATCGAATCTACAACTTTTCTAAAGTTGCGCGATTTTGACGGTTTTTGGTGCATTTTTGCCGGTAATCCTTGACTTGTTTTACTGTATTAGAGCTTTTGTGTGTCCAGATTGCCCATTTCCAGTAGATTCAGTAAACTTCAGCGTTTGGGTCCGTTATCCATCGTTTGCGCCCAAACATAGTAAACTCCAAAGTGCACTGCTCCAGGATTTGGAAGGTCCATTAGGGATAATTTCGAGGTTAAAGTGGCGCCTACTTTCAGTTGGATCATTCCGATGTTGTCATCTTCCACGGCGCAGCTAAACCATGGGCGCGGCAGAGTAGGTCCAACGGACCGCTCCAGGACTTCCGAAGAACAGTCGGAGCAAATTTCACGGAGGGTCTGAGAAATAAGATGTGCAGGTGTGCGGTGAGTGGTGACCAAAGTACTTGCAAATTTGTATCACAAAGAGGGAGTTTTGATATGAATCATACTACTGTATATGAATCTAAATGAACTAGTTTATTCCATGAGGTTTATCAGTGATTATTATGATCCACTGCGGACACTTGAGCACTTGCGAAGGAACTGACTGTTTCCATTTAGGAGGTTTGGGCAAAGGGTCTCGAAGATCTTCTCCCTCCATTTTGTTAATTCAAGATAGCTATTGAAAATCACCATCTTTAAGTAATAGGCAATAGGTAAATGATGGCAACTCATCATAAATCATTTGTAAATGGGTCATTTGCCATAGCTAGGTTAAATTGCCAGAGGGTACCTATAAAGTATAAATGTTTTTTCATGTATCAATTACTGTCCTTTAAGCCGGAAGCAATGGGGTCTCCTGCAATTCCGGGTTGACACCTCCAAAACCTTGGACACTTCTTTCTAGAAGTTGAAATCCATGCCAAGAGAGTTGGTTGGTTATATTTTTTCCGTTAGTTATACGTCCATACCAATCTAGACTTTTTTGGATGCTTTGTTTCAAACACATCATCCTCTTGAGCAATTTTCTCACTTGGATGCCACGCATTCGAAAAAGGGGGTCAAAAAAACAGATCTGCACAGTCTAAATCTAAAACTAACCAAGAATTCTCGCACATTGGCACCAACTCCTTGTATCACTGGATTGGTTTAAGGGAGAATTTACAGCAAACCCCCCATATTCAATGGGAAAATCCATGGTTTCCGGTAGATTTTCCCTTCAACCAAGCCCGTGATTGTAGCCATAGTGGGTCCGCAGTTGTTCGGCTGCAGGGGGTTTCCGGTGGGCACTGGGCTGCCGCGCCGCGATGGATGCGGGCACAGCTTTTGGGAGAGCCAATGCTTGGGACCTCAGGGACTGCCCTGGAAGGTTCCGGCATCGAAAGTGGGGAAGTCAAATGCAATAATCCACTAAGATCCACTAAGATTCATGGGCTATAAGATGCTATATAATTTCATGTTGTAATAAAACATACCATATATTTATATATACCATGTTAGAATATTATGTTATATATTTCATGTACGGCCCGACAGTACACCGTAATGGTGGGCTACAAACATCATTTATGGCCAGGACATCCCAGCAGTGCGCATAATTCCACTGGTTCATTCGAACTCCCAGATGATCCGGCGGTCATGGGCGGTCAAAAATCTAGTGAACCATCCCTATCTCGGGCCATCCAAGTGTGAGACAGATGATAAAGTCATGGGATTTTCAGTAAGAGTGATGGCTAGTGTGTGGATAACGTATCCCCAAGATTTCTCAGTGACTCCAAAACCTCCAGGACTTTCATGGGCAACATGATTCACGCACATAAAAAAGCGCTGACAGTGAAGGTGGAATCCGAAAAGTTACCATATTCACTCGGGAAAACCAGCTTTTCAAAGCCTCTAACCCCGGGCTTACATTACATGTTAGATTTGAGGGTTAGGTTCTGGCCGTGACTCATAGAAGCAGCTCCAGATGTTGCAGGTTCACTATGTGAACGAAGAGTATGAGGAGGCGCTCCAGAACTACACGCAGGCGATTTCTCTTCAGGACCTGAAAGTAAGTGGGGACTTCTGGGGTGCATGTCGAACGAGTGCGCCTTGATTTAGGAGGTTTGCTTCTGTTGGTTTTTTGTGCCACAGTAAGTGTAAGTGTGGGAAAACAACAGACGGAAGTAATTATAAAATGATCTGGTAAATTGCCATTTTTTTAAGTCATATTATCAGGAAAGCGGGCCGACCAGATTTTTTTGTGCTATCTAAGATTGGCCACGTCCAGAATAGCACGGTTTTGAGAGCAGTCCTTGAAAGATGGTCATCCACTTTCATAGGGATTGACATACCCATTGTAAGTTTCCCAATGGGGATGGATGATCATATATATATATATATATTATGGTTAGTAGGGGGAATCATCCCCAAATGGGCTTATTTTCAGGTTAGTGAATTACTATAATTTGCCCTGATATATACGATAAGCCAACAGTATACCATGGTTTGACCAAGACACATGGACCAATGGACTGCCAAACATGTCGGAGAGACATATTGTTAAGATAGTCTCACCATGTCCTACCTTTTGGTTTGCCATCAGTTACGGCTCAAGAACAGAACTCCGTCATTGCGGCGTCCAAAAGATCTCCACCATGCGCTTCGCACTCGCCTTGCTGCTGCTGGCGCCTTGCGCAGCCTACGTGGCGCCCGGCACTGCGCCCCCGGCCGCCGGTGCGGTGTCGAGCCGCGTGGTGCAGCAGCCGCTGCCGGAGGAGGTGGAGACGACCAGCGGAACGGGAGCGCTGCTGGCGAGCGGATTTGGTGCCCTGGGCGGAAGATGGCTGGGTTTTCATGGTGATTTTATGAGATTTGACCAAGAAACATGAGGATTTTAATGGGAAATACCAAAGGTAAATTTGTTACATGGCAAAAATCATGGGGAAGCCGCATTTCTTGGAACTTGTTTCGACTTGTTTGACTGTTGATGATCGTTTTCCCCAATGTCGCTTGTACTTCAATCGTCACTAGCTGTGGTAATTAAAAAATCATAATTGTAATTGATAGCCAAACATCTTAGTCCCAATCCAATTAATTGCACTTCGATCTTCAGTAACTATAATACTTATAAATACTTTTAACTTATAACCAATTAATCGCCAAATATCTTAGTCATGACAATGATAATGATATCTTAGCCAATTAATATCTTACAGCTAGATAGCCTGCCCAAATCCAGTAGTTTTTGCCTCGGGATGCAAGGCCTTGGCGCTTTGCTGGGCTGGATGACCTCGCGTAAGCAGCAGATCGCTTCCACCGTTGCGGCGGTCGCAGTGGCGGTGCCCGCGGCAGCCAATGCCATGGTGGACTACGACGCCTGGTGGGGAGCTGGTGGCTGTGGTGGATTTTTAAGAAGGCGGCAATGATTTTGGTCGGTTTTGACAAAGTGACAATTGTGACACACGTGGTTTTGGTGTATATGTTCTGGATTGTTTTGGTGGTTTTAACAGCGCCAACCATTGTGTCTTTGGTGGGTTAGCCTTGCAGAAATTCACAACGATAAACACAATTGAAAGCAGGCATGTTGGAAGTTTGTTCCGAACTTTGTTTTTCGAGTACAGATTTCTGAGGGTCTGATCCGACTTGCTACAACCTGCCAATTCAAGAAACGTATAGACCAAAACATCTAATGATAGACAGATTGAATATGAAGGTGTGTTTGGTGCTTCAAAAGGTGGATAACACCAACAGAAATACACCAAATGTATCCAAATGTATTTTGCATATCAGCAAAGAGTGGTTGGTTTGGTAAAAGATGTCCAACAGAGGGACTGAAGCTCAGCAAAAGATCATGGCTACTTGAGCCTTCATTGATCTTGGTTGCTGGGTGAAAATCCACCCAGCTACTGTTCCCGGAACATCGGAGTAAGCCGCCGCATGGTGGCGATTTGACATGGTTTGACATGTTATTTTTGTGTTGACATACCCCCATTGACATCCCATATTCTTATTTATTTTCAGGGTTGTTGAAACCACCAACCTTTCACCCATCCAAAGCATGGATCCTAACCTTAAAGCTGATGTCGGAAGTCGAAAATAGCATACGGCTAAGGACAACATCCAGTACCTGGGTGGAAGTGACAAGGTGGACATCAACAACGCCAACATCCAGGCGCCGGGGCTGGCTGGGAGGTGATTGGGGGATGGAATTGGCTGATGAATTTCATCACACATTTGCTGATTTGGAGGTCAATCAGGATACTATTTCTGTTTGGCTAAACGTCAACTTTGGTATACTTCGGTAGGTCACTGGTTCATATTCTTTTGGCAATGGGCAATTAATTCAATCCTGCTAAAACTCATGTTGCTGGGACGGTATATATATATATACATATTTTTATATATATTAAAACCCCATGTTTTCCAACATCTCCTGATCCAAAAACCTCAGGTCATCTAAGCCCTACCCCTTCAGCATCAGGCCTATCGTCAGTTCCCCGGCATGTTCCCCACCATCGCGGGCTTGATCGGCACCCATGGACCCTACAAGCAGGTCTCAGCCACTTTGACAGAAACCTGGGAGGTGGGAGGTGGCACATCTTGTGAAAGGATGTGAAAAGGGGGGTAGTGGAGGTGGTTGGCCAATTTGTTTCAGGGGTATCTAAGTCATCTAAGTTCCGAATACTTCGAAGTTCACGTCCAGACATCTTCAAAGGCAACTGTGCAACTTCAAGCGCTGAGACTGCGCCGCATTGGGATTCAGGACATCTACAACATCCCCGGGATGGAGGACAAGCTGAAGAACATCGTGAAGAAGCTCCTGGGCTACAAGTTGCAACATGGGGATTCGGCCAAACCTCACAGGTGACCCCCAACCAGAAGGAGGTTATTGATGGTTTGTAGCTACCAACAGCCACGATAATTGTTTGGGGGTCACCTTGTGAGGTGGTGATGAAATTCCATGATGAAGTTTGTCAGGGATTAGCACAGAATCATGTTCGTCCAGGTATGAGGGCAACCTGGTGTGCCTGCCAGCGAACCCAGCCTACTTCATTGACCGCATCAACAACGGCAACTACCGTTGAGCCTATCCGGGAGCAGCCGCGGCCCGGCTTGCGAAGATGGGGGGGATCCAGCTGTAGATGTCCCTGCAAGAAACGTCTGAACATGGGACAAACTCGGCCACAAATGAGGATATAATGGGGATAAATGGGAACATTTTATGGGATAGATACTTGGAACATCCCAGTGACTTACTTTAATTACCCCTTGGTTCATTTTGTACTGTCACTATTACCCCTGGGTTCAATTTTGTACTGTCACTACTGTGGCTGTCAAAATTAGTCAGCTGACTTTCAGGGTAATTATATGCAATTTATACCTGGACGAATTGCAATGACCTCACTGCGACGTCATAGAAATGATAGCTAGTCTTTGGAATCGTTCCACAATCGGAGTAACAAGTAGTTCGTAGCCACCTGATGTCATTGGTAGTTCTTCTGTGAGTTTCCCAAAAACCCTGCTCCTGATGCGTCCAGTTCTATTCCCGTCGTTTTCCCAACCATATCTCTGCTATAAATGTGCTTCTAAGCCATTGGCGGTATGTGTTCGCCACATGGTTGCTTGTTTTGAACTATCTCATGTTTGTTGTCTTGTACCCCCACGTGATGCTGGTTGATCTCCATGTTTTTTACTTAGCAGGATTGTTTCCCATGTTTCCCTATTGGGCAACCTTCAAGGAACATATAGGAACATCAAAAAAGTTGGGTCGGCGGCACGTTCAGCCTGCGCTACTTGAGGCACTTGTCATACCAAAACCCTGAGCCGAAAAGACCTTGCGTCATGGTCTCTACCTGAACAGATAAGCCGCTGCTAGGAAAAGTCGACACCAGTGAGCAGCTAGGCACCAGCAAGTGTATCAAAACATGGAGGTTTTGAGATGTTTTCGCAACTGAACATGTGAGTTGTTCATAGTTGTTCAATATTATGTGCCAGAAACTGTAGGTGAACCTAGGTGCTCACGGATAGTAGGTGGTAGCAGTGGCCGCATGTGGTAGCTTCAAACCATGGACATGATACTAGGGTTTTTTCACGTGCCAAAGCGCCAACCACAGAACTTGGCGTTTCGACCGAAGAAAGACCGTCAGCGGTGCCTCTCCGTTATGTGTATATCACAAGTTTTGCGGCTTTCATAGAATTTGCGGTTGCTTCTATCCCAATTTTTGGTGCAAGGCTCCATTTTTTGGACTGTCAAATCAAGGTTTTCTTTGTCAAACCATTTTCTTCCATTTCTTTCTGGTCCAATCCCAATCTTAATTAATGTGATAAGCCCAGATACGTTTATGAACAATCCCCAATAGAGGTTTGATATGGTTTATTATCAGGTATACCCCAATATGGGATGATGAAAAGTGACCAACAAATAAGGGAATGGTTTATTTGGTTTATTTTTGGCTTTGCCACATTACTTTGTTTGTCGTTTCAGCTGTGAAAGTCCAGATCTCTCTATAGTTGAAATGCAATGGTAAATTTGCCAAAAATGCACTTGGAGATGTCACCCCTCCCAGTGGAAACTCCCCACAGAGTGGTCCCCCCCTTATGCATAATTTGCTTTACAATCCCAGCTCACATCTCACTATGTACCTGCCGTAAACCTGAGAGTTATCCTGCAAACTACAGCAACGTAGCTATATTCGCTATCATAAAATGTGCCACATCAACTGTAAATCCGCAAGATTCTACATTTTTGTTGCGGAAATCCCTATATTTTTTGGGAGGATACCAAAAACAGCTCTGCAAGGACTGCGTGGAATACCGCAGCTGTCGTGCCGCGTGTCAGCTGAAGCTGGGTCGGTGCCGAGAACTCCCCCGTCGCGTCGGGTGGTATATAGTAAGGGACTGGACTTGGAGGAAGCTACCAACAGTTACCAACAAACATGGGATAATCGCGGATAATAGGATATGCATGGATATTTTTGTTGGTAAATTTTGCTCTATTTTACTTGAATTGGTCAATTTCTGAGTAATTACTGGACATAATATCCAATTTTTGGATAGTAGTACATTGATGGATAGTCATAATGGATAGGATAATGGATGATATTAAGAATGAATATTTAAACATACAGACAACGGATGTGATATGTTTTTTCTCATATGATCGGATCGCTGGGATTTAACCATGAATATAGCTGGTTCCACTGACCGCGGGATTTGTAGAGGGATTTGCACTTTCCTTACGACCAATCAAGGTTTGAAACCGGAACCCAGGGCTTCATGGCATGGCTAGATCCCAGGTTAGGCATCGAAACTCGAAACTTCCACAACAGTGCTTTCTTCATCTTTCTTCATAGTTTGTTGGTGTCTCCGGTCTTGTTTAGGGGCCTAAGTCGCAAAACCAGAATATATCAGAGGTCTTTCCTCGGAGAAAACATTACTGTAAGCTATTCAGTAGTTACGGACAGCAGTGAGCTTGGGACGGGTATCCATATTCGAGATTAAATGGGGTACCCAGGCGCTAAGAATGGAGTTTCCCAACTTACGCGCGGTCTAAAATGCTTTAAGGAAATCACAATGAAGATTTGTCAAGTTGTCACGCCAACAAAAATGTGCTTTCAATTGTTTAAAACAAACCACGATATTTTTTCACGCTGTTATATAGGCGCTGTCCAAGACAATTGTTCAAACAAACAGTGAATCCACATAGAAACCCAAGACCAACATCCCAGCGGTTCATCTTTTTCCACCCATGAGGATAGTCGCCACGGCAAAACTCCGAAAACCTCCTTGGATGGAACACCTAAGGCACTGGGATCATCATGCCCAATATGGTGGCAACATTTGTGAGCCCCCCCCAAAAAAAGACTTAATCAACCAACCAAATGCACCGTTTGGGAGTAGTTGGTCAATCATGTTACCATTCCCCAAATTAATATGGAGCCTGCCAGAACATGGTGGTTGGACGACTACATTCCTCTAGGGATGACCATGCTGGCCTGAGACATGCGACTGGCACAACTAGTCTGGCTCAAGCCGGACGATTCTCCGAGAAAAACTTCACGTGGTTTGACCTGATGAAACTTTGCGACTTGGAGACGCTGAGGATCTGCAGGCCCTGCGGATAAATTGGATTATAACAATCCCACCAGAGTGAGAGCACAGGAATTTACCCTCTGGTAAACTGTTACATAACTATGGAAAATCACCATTTTCAATGGAGAATCAACTATAAATAGCCGATAGCCATTACCAGAGGGTAGAACCATTTTTTGGGTTGGATTTTACCTTCCTATCCGTTTTGGGTTGCTACAAACCAATAAAAACAATTGGGTCCATACCATAGATGGTTGATTTTGGGAGGATCTGTAGCCAAGATGTTTCCGAAAGAAACAACGGAACCTCGGGATACCTCCATTTTCTCTTTGCATTTGGTTATAAAGAATACCGTTAGATTTTTGTTGGCGCAAGATATGCATGACAAGGCAATTTGGGTTGCTGTAAATTGTGGGCCAGCTTCCAGGGATGCCATGCAGGGGCAATGCCAAACCTGAATGTGGTGTATGATTTTAGTAGCAGGTGAGGAACGGTGTTGAGGAACCATACACTTTAAAAATCGGCCAGAGTTGATTCATGCAGGGTTGACATTGCAGAAGATTGGTAGGTGGTATCGAGTGTTGTTTTGGGCGTGTCGCCCCGCAATCGACCGGCCACGATTTGTTACTTTCTGGTCTATGTTGCCCAACACCAGGACCGGCCTACTCGCAAGTATCTGCCCCTGAATTTTTCCAAACAAAGCTTCTCAGCACATCTGGAATTTGGACACTGTAGGATACTGTAGGATGAAAAAGTGCGATTGTCATAGCAAACTGTTTCATTACCAGAGGTTGGCTATTTAAATTCAGTGCGCCCAGCTACAGTTCTTGAGTTTCAATGTAATGGATTTGACTCTGACATGGCTTGACACCTTTCAAACATGATAGTTTCAACCATGTTACATTGAAACTGTCCGGGTCTTCAATTGCCAAACATTGTTGCTTCCCAGGTGAACATTCCATCTCTTGGCTATGCATCTCGGCCGTGTCAGATTCAGCGCGATTCCGCAAGTTTGATTCGAGTACCTGGCCGGGCCAAGGAACGTACCCCCGGGTTATATTCATGTTTTTCCCATTGAAACATCCATTGAGTTCGGGATTTTTCAGCAATCGCAATGTTTCTCGAACACCGGAGAATATTTTCAGGATCGACTAGTGGGATGCTCTAGATAGACCATGGATTTAGTCAACTAGTTCGTAAATTATTGGGATAGCATGGGATAGCTATAGTATGTTTAGTATAATGATGGGATTATCATGGGACATTCATGTGGATTATCACCATTTATAGTAAACGGATGATAATCACTATATTGATACATGTTGTTTTTTCTCACTGAGTTACTAAGCAGGAATAGCTGAATAATCACCACCCCTTCCGGGCCCCAAAACAGGGGGGGACGTTGTCTAAATGTAACGGGCTATTTCTCATACCCCTCCCCCCCTCAAATTTAAATGTATNATCACCACCCCTTCCGGGCCCCAAAACAGGGGGGGACGTTGTCTAAATGTAACGGGCTATTTCTCATACCCCTCCCCCCCTCAAATTTAAATGTATTTACGGTTTCTGATAGGTCCCCCNTTGCCAAATGTCCGCAAAGTGTCCGATGGTAATGTCCGAAAACTGTTTGTAAATTGTTGGTGACTCTGTGGTGGATAAATTGTTGGTAACCATCCTACATATGAGGTCCATACTTCCTTGCAAAAAGTGCTCAAACAAGACAGTGAAAGATACAATAAACTCATGTAACCATCATATACCTGAGGTTCATGATTCCTTGNTGCAAAAAGTGCTCAAACAAGACAGTGAAAGATACAATAAACTCATGTAACCATCATATACCTGAGGTTCATGATTCCTTGCAGAAAGTCCTCAAATAACACAGTAAAAGATACAATAAACGCATGTAGCCATCGTATACCTGATGTCCATAATTCCTTGTAGAAGGTGCTCAAACAAGACAGTAAAAGATATAATAAACTCATGTTTGTGGCTTCAGGTACGGATGTAATTAATTTCAGGTAGATTTCAACTATATCATCTTGAATGTAAACATACGTAGAGGATCGTAGAGGTACATTTGAGGTACAATTGAGATACGTTTGAGGTACGTTTGAGGTCATATAGTTGCAATTATGACCTCAGTTATGTGACGGTTACATGAGTTTATTGTGTCTTTTGTTGTCTTGTATGAGGACTTTCTGCAAGGAATTATTGACATCAGGTATATGTTTTTTATGACCTTCCACATGTCAATTATCAATGTACATTTTTTTGAGAGTCAAATATTTTCCCAAAATTTGCAAGATATTATGTACCTCAACTACCTATATATTACATGTTGACATGATAAAAAAATGTAGAATATATGAAGGTTTACAAACATATAGGGGTCCTACAAACTTTCATTTTACATGTTTGGTTTTATGCAATTCTGAAGCTATTTGACGACCTTTATGCAATCATTTTACATGTTTGTATGCATTTCTTACTTTTTTTGTCCGTTTTTTTCAAAAATGTAATCTTACATTTAAAGGTCCCCTCCCAAAAAACCCAGGGGACCTTAAATGCCGGACTTACATTTATACGTGGTTTTTTTGTTGAAATCTTGGATTTAGAACGTCCCCCCCCAAAATGACGTTATTATTGCCCGTTACATTTAGACAACGTCCCCCCTGCTAAACGGGTGGTGATGCTGAATGGTAAAAAATCCCATGGCCCATCGACTTGCCGCTCTCCAGCCCCTTCGGGCCAAGGTTAAGAGTGATCATTTGTCTTTCCTGGTCCATCGTCGCTTCAGTAAGGCCCTGGTGGCTGCGTGTCGGTGTTTGAGAAACGTGGTTGACAAAGGGAAATGCTCTGTAACTGGAGCTTTACCCTCTGGTAATTTGACGTAGCTATGGAGAATCACCATTTTGAATTGGTAAATCATCCGAAATCATCTAAAACAGATTAATCTTCCATAGCAAATTGTTAAATAACCGGAGGGTATATCTGGGAAAATCAATGAACATTTGCATGGATGGGAATTTTCCCATGTTCGGTTGCAGGAAGGTAGATGGGTTAAATCCACCAACCGTCCCAGTAGGACCTGGGGCATAAAATGCTATATCAGCTATATCATTTCCGTGGGTAAACCTTAGTTAGATTGGAGGATGGTTTGTTTACCACAAATGGAGGAATATACTAATTCAGCCAGCTAAAAATCAGGTTGTTTGCAGTATATCCAGATAGATTTATAGATCCCACATAGATCTATATCGGATTGACATAGGAAAAACGACTTCAAACGTTTTGCCCAAAATTGTCGAAACATCAAATTTGTATGGACATCTGATCCAAATACTCTCTGGGAAGGTACCTAACGTTACTTGGCGCCTCAGATCATCCAGCCATCCAGGGACAGCGCCTTGGAACTTCATGGCGGGCTGTCAACCAAGGCCCACCTTGTGGCTGGCTTTGGATTGAAGCTCCGTACCTCATTGGAGCTCAGCGGTAGTAAGTGCAAGTGCCTGTAATGACCGAAAAGTGGCTAAGTCAAGTACTACTGGAATGAAGGGATCTAAGCTACTTTACAAATGGAGGGGATCCACCAGGGGGCAAGTGAGAAAGTTTTGGGTGCGCAAGTGAGGCGTTTGCCCCAAAGAGCATTTGAGTGCATGAGTTGTAAGAGCCTCACCCTTTGCAAGATGATTTTCAAGCTTGGAAGTTGGGGTTTTGGTCCTCCACATGCAGCCATCACTGAAGCCTGTTTTTGTGGGGGAGGTATAAGGTGTATATTACTTAATTATAACCTCTATTAAAATCCGTCCATTAACTTCATATGGGTATACCGCCTATCTACCATAAACCCAACACTTGTATTAGTCATAAACCAACTTAGCTGACAAACTGGGGCAGTAGACTTCCATGATCTTTCTTTTTGGTACCGGTCACTACCAGCAATAGCAACTCCACGTGATGCGGGTATATCCTTTGAAGCTACAGTCGGTTGTTTTGATATAGCCCCCCAGGGTGGCAGGTTGAACTGCTGTCCTCCTGGTACAAATGGAGGAAGATCCCCCAAGCTAAACATGAACTTTGTTTGCAGGGTTGAATCGCCATTTTATCCCATGGTTGATGGTTCGATTCCCATCTTTGTTGTTGTTTAATCCCCAGAAGTTGTGAACTCCTATCCATTGTCAGTTCAACCAGGCTTATCCAAATTTGAGCGGCACATCCGAACCGTATTTTTTTCGCTCCAAAGGGGTTTGTGTTTGCCAAATTCACTTTTGTCCAGTTCAGATCCTCAATATGTTTCTCGAAACAATTTCCGGTGACCGGTGGGCAAAGGAGTGAGCTAAGGAGCTGTGGGTATCCAATGGTATCCATGTTCCCTATTAAATTCAATGGAGAGCCAAGAGGCTACTGAGAGTGTCCCAGTCGCATGCAAGACAATGGTTTTTCTGATATGCTTACAGGATTAAATAAACATGTTTTCATTTCTATATACTGCTGTATAGTCACAGATAATCCCATATGCTTGGAAAAAAAACATGTTTCTCAGCGGGGCAAAAGAAAACGTTGCCTTTTATATGCAGAATTTCTCGTGAAATAAGATCTATAGTCATGCCCGAAAAGGCCCGAAAAGATAGAAAAGCACATTACCATCACAAATGGTGAAGATTTATTGTTCTATCTTTTTGATGTTATACAGATGATCCCCCCCTCCAAAAAAAAAGCGCGCAGGTCAGATCCCATCATCGGAATCACCACCAGCGTGGCAAAGGTGCCCAAGGTGCCGGGCTCGGACGTATGGGAAGTATGGGAGTGGCCAGTTGGGTTGCTCCGAACATGGAAAGCTGATGGTTTTCACGGGTAAATGATGGGAAGATATGGAGGTTTCCTAAAATAGGGGTACCCCCAAATCATCCATTTTAATAGGATGTTCCATTACAAACCATCCATTTTTGGGTACCCCCATTTTAGGAACCCCCCATATGGTAAAACCATCTATAGATATCCTGGGTAAATTTGATCACGACCTCACTGCGACCGAGCCCTGGAATGATGGTTAGTGAAATCATCCCAAAATAGCCTCATTGCAAACTATAGTGAATTAATGGTGGTAAAACAATAATAAACCATCCCCTAAATCACCATAAATAGATATAAATAGGTGGTATATACTATTCCCAAATGGGTGGTTTATTATTGTTTTACCCACATTATTACTATTTACCTAGAGACATGGTATCAAGAAACACGCGCAATGCAAAACTTGGATTTATCCAGTAGACAGTAGACCTCTTGATTGAACCAACAATTAGGTGGTTCATGTGGGTTCAAAAAGCAACCACAATGGGAATAGGGTGGGGATATAGTTCCAAAACTATATAACTAGCAATTCAATGTTAATTAAGTTTGGTTTTACCACCAAAAAGGGAGGTAGCATTTTTATGGCGAAAATGGGTTTTCTCGACAAAACAGCTATCTCAGGAAATCCCCATAGGCTGCATGGAGAAATGAGAAAAACACAAGCTACCCTTCCGCAATCAAACGTGGCAATGGAAATCTCCGATAGATACATATATAAATATTTATAGCTGGAAATTCACTATAAACGGTGGATTTTCCGTTGTTAAATTTGCATCAATTTGCGGATACCCATGTGGATATAAAGGATATATGATTGCTTGAGATTTCAATTGCAAGTCGCAAAACCCTCAAATTTACGATCCATGGTGGCTGGGAATTAGATTGACAGTCCAGCAGCTTGAAGCCAAAATTGAACAACAAACACCTCTGTCATGGAAGCCTACCTGGATGATTCGCAGGAAAGTCATGGGGCACCCTCCAGTAAACACACAGGACGCCATGGAAATTTCGGAAGTCTCTTGTTGTTTTTTGGGAACGATCAATTTCCGGTGGATTTTCCATATCCATCGGTCAATGCTAAATGCACCTGGATGCGCGTTTGAAGGTCCAACAGCTCCGCAAAAATCCAAGAAGTGTCAAGTCTTAGTGCCGGGCAATCATTGGCTAAGTGAAAGTTTCACAGGCCAGATGGATTGCATTCTACTTGGTTGCCACCATGAATCTGAACTAATGTGCCTGTTGTTCTGTGAATCCAATCTTGACCACCCAAAATTACTGTGATTGAAGATGCTTGGCATTTCATCAAAACAAAGGTATACGGTGGCATTATCTTCACTAGTTATTCCAAGGTGATTAATGTTTGGCATTTTCAAAGGTAGGATATCTTCCGGGTTCATCCAGAGTTGGTTTCCTTTGCCAGGAGATGACCCAGTGGACCCAGTAGAAGGGTCGGGCCCTGAGAGGACTTGTTGACTTGAGCTGAGGAATAGTATTTACCATAAATAAAGGGTATAGAATCTGCAACAATATGTTTTTACAATTTAATCAATTTTCCAGTTTTGATCAGTTCCGCTTATTTTAGATAGACAAAGTATGACAACGTGTAGGTCCGCCACCAGACACCGGTGTCTGTGGGACCTGCTGCCTAGGGGGCACCAGCTGACGGTTGCAGACATTCAAGGCCGAGGGGCTGGGGGGTTCAGCGATCCCGGAGAGGTCGGAATATGGATCAAGATCTACTGGCTATGAGTCAAAACCCTGGTACCTCGTGAGCCCAAAATAGATGGTAAATGGATCTTCATCCCATTAAAAATCGATGATAATAGGTTTTGATCCATCAAGATATATCAAGACATAGAAGTCGAAACATGTATAGACTGACCCAAGAATATGGGAGTGCAACATAGGGAAAACATGTAATATCAACAATCATGGGATTATACCATGGCGATTGATGGGCCATGTTTGGCCAGCAATCTGTGTTTCTTCCAGATGCCTTGGATTATGATTCCAGTGGACCAAGATCGTTTGGGATAAGCATAGGTTGAACCAGCAACCAGTTTTTAGAATGGTTTGGAAACATTCCCAGACTCGCCAACACCATGGGTACTCCATAGGCAAAAACTCCTTCAACGACGAGGTCAGCACTGGGACGTGGGAGGCTGTCGCTGTCGTTGTCAGCTTCAGAGATAGTAATGCAGTAGTTCCAAAATCAAGCCAAAGAAAAAATCATTTATAACATTTTATAACCAAATATTGGAACTGCCCAATAGATGAGAAGTACAATCGTTAATAGTTCAATATCTCCATCAATGGCATAATCCAAGTGAGATTTGGATGTGCCCACATGTACTGGTCTCAGATAAACCACTCAAGACAAGAAACGTTTAACATCTAAAAACAACATTCTGTTCGGGATGTCATATGAATTTGACCCCATGCATTCCAGGTTTCCAGCCTTTTTTGAGGAAAACTGCGAAATACTGCAGTCATGCGAGTGAAATCTCGGGTGGTGAGGGTGGTGATCAAACCCACATGCCTAGAACTTGAATCTCCAAGTGTTGGAGATGTGTTCATCTCAATGTTCGAATTTACTTCCAGTGTTTGATACTAATCCCATCCAACCATGTGGTCATACTCCAATGATTGGTCATTCCATGATCCCATATTATCTCCATTAAGAACCCAGATTGATAGTAAAACACCTTTTCACTCTTTTGATAGTAATGAACCCATACCAGTAGTACCCGCACGAGGCGGGGCGGAAGTTGCCTTTTGGATATACTATCAGACCTTTTTCATCTATAGAACTTGCTTGCACCGTGCGTGCGCCAGGCCCGTGCGTGCGTGCGCTGCGCACATGTGCTGCGCTTCACACTGCGCACTTC
>BGPT01000171.1:402114-422501 GCA_003297045.1 Symbiodinium sp. clade C Y103 | reverse complement strand
AACTGTTGCAAATACAAGGCAAACGGGGCCAGAGCATAAACCCAAAAAAAATTCCAAAACCTGTCCCAAAAAAAAATCCAAAAACTATTCCACACCCATATAGAAGTGAAGATTCTTTGCAAATATCCATGTTTCAGGGTTTTCATCTTAGTTTTTGAAAGTTGAGGCGGCTACAACGAAGAAGATTGGCTCTACCAGGACAGAAGAAGGGGGTGATTGCTATGGAAAATTGCACCTTTCGTTCAATGATTTACTTCTAAACAGTGCGATGTTCCATAGAAGGATGATTAAATGACCAGACGGTATGTTTGTTGAGATTATTGCAATACAATGGTTTTTTTCTTTGGTGAAAATGTTGAGCATGGACCTTTAGAATCAGCTTGAGTCTGTAGTGGCGGCTCCACATGAAGCACGATCCATGGAAATCAATCGGGGCACTGGTTGAAGATGGTGGAAGGGAACATTTACAGGACCCCCTTGAAGTAAGGATGAAAACTGTAAGTTTTCATGTACATTTCTTCCCCGAAATCCAGTCCAGTCACTCAGTGATTTTCTACTGCCACCATTTTCCACCTTCTACCGCCACCCGGTCGATCAGGAGATCTTTTCGAAAGATCCTGGTCAAGCCTTAGAGGAAACGGAGAGTCTGCTGGTGATCCTTTAAGACATGAAGAACGACTCCATGCATTGGGCAAAACTCCTGTTTCAGTTTTGATCCACTTACCCTAACTAGACTATATATTTGATTCATTTTGATTCCATATCTTGGTGTATGGGCATATATATATATACATATATATATATATATGTATATACATATATATATATATATGCTTATATATATATATGTGTGTATATATATATGTGTGTGTATGTGTATACATATATACATATATATATATATATACATGTATATACATGTATATACATATATATATATATATATACGCATGTAAATATGTAAGAAGTGTATTGATATGATGTGTAACGTAATACATTGTATTGCTAATATTATGTGTTATTTCTACTGTCTTTTTACACTTGTTTTTTTCTGGGTATTAATGTGCTCCATACAAATAGGTGTATATATGGTGTGTATACATATACATATATATATACAAGAATGTATGTATGTATATATGTATCATATATATATAATATATATACATATACATATGGATAGATACATATGATAACACATGCCAATGCATCGCTGGCATGGCAGGAGGCATTTCAACTCCTCGGTTTTCCATCCGACATTGGCGACTGGTCTGGCTACATGGTGGAGGACAACGCCAAGAGCCGAGGGGGGGGTACATCATCACCTAGTGGGGCCAAAGTTGCCGCCAAGTCTGGTGGTTTAAGACATGTTTGAGACTGATGAATCTGAATCACCTTAATTAGATTTGAGGCCTTTCGTTGGAAAACAACCAAATGTATCCAAATCTAAGGGTGTGGCCTTTCAAGATCCCACAAACCTCAAGAGGCCTCGATCCTGCATTCCCTTTGGGAACGCTGTCAGGAAATCTCCTTGGCGTATCGTCGCCAGTGTTTGCGCGGACATCCCAGTCGTGGGGGCTCCGCGCGGAACTATTTGAAGCTGCAGGCGCGGGGTTGATGCCTTGACCCTGGCCAAAGCATCTAAAGCCACTAGGGTTTAGTTTCTTTTATCGTTGGTTCTGTTCTCTGTTTGGTGGCTTCTTAGCGGGCTTCAATCCCATTTGTTGGGTACTGAAATAAGTCTAACTGTGGGGTATTTAGGGTGCCGGGTGCCATTCGAAGTTCTTCTTGGTTAACAATCTGACGTTCTGCAATTGGTGAAAACTTGGATAGCACACAAGATGAAAGACTAAATGGGATGGTTTACATTCAAACATGACCAGTCAATGGGTCTTAAACCGGTCTTACATTTGTTTTTTCCATGTTTTCCATGGTTTCTTCCCACTTCTAGGTGTTTTTTCCCATAATTTCCTCATGATTTCCACGGTTTCCCCATGGATTTCTCCTACCTTTTTCGCTGTCCACGTCCCTGCGCCTGCGGAAGGTGGCCATGGAACTCATCCGCGCCTTCGACCAGGAGCTCGCCCTGGAGGCCGACGCCTCACCGGAGGCGGAGCCGGAGGCTGGGTTCGGGGGGTAAACCCCGCAAGGGCGTTGTCACTGTCGCCCAAAGATCAAGCACTTGTACCCTCTGGTAAACTAACATAGCTATTGAAAATAGCCATAGGAATAGTTGATTTTTCCATTGAAAATTGTGATTTTCCATAGTTATGCTAGTTTACCAGAGGGTAAACCACCTATCCCCACTTGGCCAAATACCAAGGAGGTATTGGCAGCCGTACTTTTAACTACTTGGAAGTGCAGTTTGGTTCATTAGTTGGGGCATAAGAGTGCTGATGACTTCCATCAGCTGGGATATAACTGTAACACCCCTGCAAAAAATGAATGATATGATTTATGCAGGTCATATCCCAACTTCTGGAGATTATATCCCAACCTATAGCCATAGTTATAGGGTTTTTCCTTATCCACTTGTAACTGGAAGTGCACCCCCCAAGTAGTTTACCGATGTTCACTGGGAATTTTGCCCCAGGCCGCTTGGTCGCCCATGACGCGGCGCAAGCGCAAAGTCCACGGCTCTTTGGCAGGGGAGCTCCCACGGAGACAAGTTGGGCCAAGTTGGGATCTTGTTGCAATGGATCTAAAGAGCTAGGGTCACCCCTCAGACTTCTGGTTTGGATACTATAAGTTATAGATTTATAGAAAATGGAAGTGGATTAAAATTGGCATTTCACCAAGAAAAACCATGGGAAGACAGCTTGTGACACCTTTATACACCTTTCGATTTGGTGCACTTCGTTGCCCGAGGCTTCGTCTTGGACGACTTGGCTTTGGTCAGAGAGCTGGAACTGTCGCAAACAGAGGCAGCGATGGAGGTGCAGCTCTTGGCAGTTGCCATAGTTGCTACATGGGGGTGCAGTTGGGGGTTAATGGCTACGACAATGGCAATGACTCCCACAAGTTAGGATATATATGGATATATCAATAATAATTCCCCCTAATATTGAACATTTGCCAGAAACCATGGTTTAGTAGGAGATTTATGCAGATTTTATCATATTTGGGACCATTTAGGGGGGGTGTTTAGTATTAGGGGGATGGGTTCGTTGGAACCTGTTTCCACATTAGAACAAGTTTCGCCATGCTGGTCCCAATACAATCCACTGATAGGGCAAACGTGGTGTGTGGATGTCCTGATGAGGTGTGCACCACCACATGGTGTATTAAGTTAGTGTGAATTGATACCTTCAAAACCTATCAACTGTCTCGTCACTTGTGAGGTTGCAATTTCTCAAGTATTTACAGTAACTCCACCTTGCAAAACGCCAATCTCAAAAACCCACCATTTTTCTACAGGAAAACCGTTTTGGAACAACGTGGATTTTCCAGGGTTCCATCGCATGGTCAAACTTTGGGTCGCCAGGCTGACACTTTGCCAGCCGAGCGGTTGGAAGAGTTGAACCGGGCCTTGGACGAATACATCTTGAGAGCCTTGGCGCTGAATGGTGATGTGACGTTGCATGTCTGAACCTGCAAGAATCGCAACAGCCACAGCTGTGTAGACACAATATCAACAGTTTATTTGATCCAACACAATCAAGCATGGCACACTTATTAGATACCTTTTACATAATTGTGCCACCGAAATTTGCGGGATGATACATAACATATTCTGATGACCCACAGAAGTGACAGTCCACAGCAAACCCACGTGTAATCCATGAGTCAATATGGAACTTTCTCAGATACTAATCAATCTAATCTATAGTCTGTAGTCATTAATATAGTCAGATATACTAAGCTGAGATATGAAGCCATGAATATAGTCATTAATATCTCACTAAGCCAGGTGCTCCCATGGATCCCCAAGGGATCCCTATGGATTCAGGACAGATGTGTTTCAAGAGTGAGATCGTGGCAGAGATCGCTCGTCTCCATGAGAACTCGGCCTATTCCATCTTGGGCGTCTCGCCCGAAGCCTCCGACGCGGATGCTTGGTGGGAACCGGAATCGTTGACAAAAGATTTGCCTGGAAAATCACAGAGAATCCTAGTTGAACAGATGGAATGCCAATGCTTAAAGAATGATGTTCCAATTCAAATTCCCTGATTCATAGACATAGATGATTTTCGGAATCAGTTAATCCGGCCATCAGCCCATTGCCTTGTTTGATTTTTACCTTGCTGGCGAAAGGGAACATCCAGTTCATTCCATCAGGGTTCCTGGGAGCATTTACTGTCAATTGGGGGAAAGATCAGATTAGATGGTCAGGTATATTTGGACTGTTTTGACCTGCTTGTCGGGAATTTGTATGGAAATGTACGGAACTGTTTGGTATAGGAGTACTTTTTCATGAAACAATAGGCCGGATAGGCGAATCAGGTATCATCTCAAGAAATCGATGAAAATCTCGACGGCCCTGGCCCATGAGATGCAGATTTTTGCAACGCTTTATGTAGTTCTGGCCGCACATCTCAGCCACAACGTTCTGCCTCCCTCAGGAAATCAAAAAGGCATATCGGCTGGTGGCCATGCAGTGCCATCCCGACAAAGGCCCAGTGGCGGTGCCCATCATGGCAGCATGGCACCTGCATGTCCCAACATCTATGCCAAAATATGCCAAACATCTGCAAAACAAGAGTGTTTTTCTAACGAACGTGATTCAAACCGGTCCATTCTCGCTGACAATTCCCATGTTTGCTGGTTAAACCATGTAAAACTGTAAAAACATGTAAAAACCACTATTTTTCACTATTTTTGCTGGTCAACTCCCCCCCCTTTCAGCATTTCTTCCATAGCAGCTGAGCCGGCCATATACCGGCATCGTTCAGGCGGCGACAAGGCCGAGTTTCAGGAGCTTCATGAAGCATATGACGCTTGGCAAAGGGCGGGAGGGGGCTGGTGTTTTTTTTTGTGCTTTTTCTAGGAGAAATGAGGTTGGAATATGTTGGAATGAGATTTAACCATAATTAATCCAAAATATCCATAATTTATTTACATTTTGTGTGTGCGTGTTTATTTGCTTATTGTATGATCTATGTAATCCAAATATGGAGAGAGAATTAATATAATTGATAAGTCATAGCGCCTTATAATTCGGGACTTAACCATCAAGAATATGGGGATATACCGGGATAGAATTGATATGTGGATGATTAGTTTGGCGGTTATTGCAGTAGTCATCAATCTACCCTTCAAAAACGTTGGGGACGACCATCATCCATGAACTAGGAATCCTGTTCTTACCAAGGCCAGTGTAATGAAATGGCAGCCAGTTTTGAAGCTAAAAACAGACGGATTTCAACAAAAAACTGGAGCCACATCGCCCAGCAGTCGAGCTATTCCCTACCCAACCCATATCCTGTAGGATCCTGTAGGTGTTGTTAGCTGGAGGGGCTCAGGTTGATGTGAATTTCAGGCCATGAGGTCATGAGCAACTCAAAAAATCTGCGCCTGTTGGAGTTCCCTTCTGACCTGGCCTGGCAAATTTACTGGCTCCAAGGAAAAGATCATGGAGCAGCGACGAAGCATCTTGGCTTCATGCGGTGGGAAGGCCGTCAGGTGGGGCTGGGCTCGGTTTTTTTTGGTAGCGTCCGCAATTCCATGGGTCAAAGATCTTGCTGTTGTATCCTGTTGTATCATGTTGTGTTTGGTGAAAAATTCTGTAAAAAGGAACCGAATAGCTTGCCCAAATATCCAATTAAATCCTGAGGATCTGTGAGGAATATCGCAATCCCATCTGGTTGCGATGAGGTTCGGCCAACTTGGCCAAGTCTGGTGGAGGTCCTGGCCCTCAGTTTTCACACAAAGGAAAGCCGAGTTTGAACATGCATGGAGGGACAAAGGTTTCTTTGTGAGTTTCGGTTTCAGATTCATCAGATGGGCTAGACTGTTTGAAGTTATTTGATGTTGAAACCTGTTGAAACATGTTGAAACAACCTTTACATCCTGCCTGTATGCGAATTTACCGCTCGGGTTCATTTGCGGAGTTTTGACCTTCGGAGCAGACGCCAACCGTTCGTCCTTAGTACCCATAAAGAAGAGACTTGTCACTGAAGATCAAGGTTTCTTTGGTCTGGTTTCAGGACACACCAATGCCAATATCATGGTTGGTGGGTTGTTGATGGTTCTTAGATGGTTGTTAGATTGTTGTTAGATGGTTGTTAGATGGTTAAACAGCAGGATCTTACAACAATCTAACAAAGGAAAGCATCTATCAACCATCTAACAGATGTCCAGCATGATGGAAAGCAGCAGGAAGTTCCATTGCTATAAACACTAAAACCTCGCCATGGATCGTGCCGAATCTCCAGATGGTCGAGGAGACCTGTCCAAGTGCCAAGTCGAATGCAGTTGGATACACCGGTAGTCAAACATGGCACGTTTGATTGCCGGAGGGCAATTGGAATATATGATAATTAACTATATAATTATACATAATTCCATAGTTTTGTGATGTTTTGTGTATGCATATGTCACATATATCATATAATTCATATATCTGTTTTCGAGCTTCAGGGGCCATTGGAACTTATTGTGCCAACTTTAGTCCTTACTTCCCCAAGTTCATCCCGCCATTGCCCAGGCTGGAAAGCCCCATCGCCTCTGGGCGTTTTCGACTGGAGGGATGCTTTGCGTACTGTAACCTCCATCACCTCCGTCTCAGCAGCCTTGTTGCGGAGAGGGTACAGTGGGTGACATAAAGCTTGGCATCTTCAGATTCAATTTTCAAGTTGTGCTCCCAAAACTTGACCAGATTGGGGAAATCATGTTCAGATCAAACATATCGGGGAATTTCGCAGTGGAATTTCAGGTTGTATAGTTGGATTAGCTGCAAAACCCGGCAGCATTTGGCAGCTGAACATATCCAGCAGGGGTGCTCTAGTAAGATATGACACTAACCAGAAAATACATGCATTCCTAAAATGTTATAACGTTTGTATCTTCAGCTATTTGACACGTGTATGTATGTGTGCATGATTGTGATCGGTGATTGGTTTCATATGTTTATAGTTTATAGATGTTTATAGTTATATAGTTGCTGATATAAGAATATGTAAGCTATAAAACGATGCCTCATACTGTTAGTGGTGGCCGTCGCACCAAGCAAGGTATGCAACAAGTGCATCAGCGCCTGTGCAACACGGAGCCACCTGGCGGCATCCAGCAGCCAGAGTCATATAATCTCCAGATTGTTTGATGGGGTTCACTTTCAGGGATGTTTCACCGATATGATGTATACTATAGCCACCCTGTATGCTACTGGTGTTTTTGTTCGGTTTTACACATACTAAGTATGTTATGCCGCATGCCATTGTGTTTAATGACTGCCCCTGAAAGAGTTGAAATATGGTGAAGTTCACCACTTCTAACTGAGATACGGATCCCCAGGTAGCCATAAGCCGATTCTTGGCCCCTTATTGGCGGCGTTTGACCCATATAAACCCCTGTTTGCTGGCAACACTCCCACATGAATGTCACAAGTGGGTCACAAGCTCATGACATGTTGTTGTATACATCAGATCCCAGCATCCCCATTTTACAGGACCCACTTACACATGGCCCAGTTACAAATGGGATATCCTCAGATATATGCAAATATAACAATATGTACATATATATACATATAAGATACATATTATATATATATACGCATATGTATATATATATATATATTGATATACATAATATATATATATATATGTTATATATAATAATTAATAATCGGTTCAACCGCCCCTTGAAAGGTGAAACTTTTCTGATCATGTTCGTGTTGAAATCTGAACCAACCTGTATTTTTTTTTGATGTCATCGGGATCTAATCAACCCGGTTGCTGGTGGTTACGATTTGCCCCTTTTTGCGGCCCTTATCATCCCATCCAATCCCAATTGTTTGAGTTGAATCTCCAAGTTTTTGATGGTAACCGCCATTTCTGATTCTTTTGGCCCACCATTTAAGAAATTTGTAACTAATTAGATCCCACTTCAATTCCACCCTGGTGGTTGAATCCCAGGCCACTGGCGCCTCTCCATCCAGCTCTGGCGCCTCGTAGCTCGAGAGCGCATGGCCACGGTGGTCACGTACGGCAGCGCCATGGGTGCCGTGGTTGCCCGGAGAGGTAGGGGAAATATACTGGCGATATGATGAACCATGAAATTCATAGGAAAAATTGAGTGCATTGAGAATGTGTCAAATGTTTCCAATAGGGGAAAATGATGATTTCGCCAGTAGATGGATGAGGATGTTGAGGAGTTTTTAGGCGGTTAATCAAGTTTAAGTTGATCTTTTGGTGACTGCAATGGGGATCTAATGAGAATATCATGAAAATAGAAGTAGACGTAACGATGTGGTGATATGGGTTTACCCAGAGGACCATTCCATGAAATAATGATTAAGAAATGTTTTTAGAAATGTTAAGAACGAGATTCCCAGCTCATGGATGATGAGAATTCCCAATGTATTGGGTGGTCCAACCCCCGAGGTCATCAACCATTTGGAAGTGCAGACCGTGTGCTGAGGTGCCGCACCATGGCGACATGCCATGTTCATCCTGTCCTCAGCACGGCATCAGACCATAGAGCCGCATCCCGGCAGCCCGGGGGATGGTGGTGGAAAGTTCACCAAAAGATGGGGGACGTCAACAGCAGCAATGGTGGGCAGGTGATGCACAATCACATGAACATGCATACAATCTGCTGAATGCAATATGTGTAATTCATTGTATTTCTAGTTGTTGATTTGTTTATTCGCTTCTTTTTCATAAAAATGTATGATTCGAGGATGTGTTTGCCAAGTGTGGAACATCACGCTCTCTGCTAAAGCACCTCTTCACCAGGAAAAACAAAACAACAGTGAACATCAAGGTGGGTCGGTTGCTTGCCCTTAAATTTCTAGGGAACCAACAACTTTCCACGGAACCAAGTGGACTTGACTGACATGTATATGATTTTATGATTCTTCAACATATAAAGGGACTGGGCACTTACCTTGAGCTGCCAAACGGCCTTGCTTCCCGCACAGAGAAGCAGAGACTCCTTTGATCGCCCTGTAACTGAAGCCTAACTGCTTCCAGTTCAGTTTTTTTGCCCAGATGGATAATGTTTCAGAGTTTGGCTTGTCATGCGCCATCCATGTTGCGCAGAACGTGTAAGTAGATATGTTGTTTGTGAGCCGAGAGTTGGATCTCAACATGTGCAGACCTTACAAGGCGTCGCCCCCAGTTACAAGTTGGTCTATCCGATTGACTAGTTCGATATATCTACCATACCAAGCGTAGGTAGGTATAAATACTGTGCTACTTTGGGGGGGTCATACCTTGCGGCTCAGGAATGTGGTGATGTTCAACACTGCCATCACTTTGTGTCGATGGGCTCTGGCACTGCTGGTCACACACTCCATGCGCCACTGGCTTGGGATGATTGGGATGGAAGGAACGCAGGTTTGCTCCGACGGAAGCATGGCCAAATTGGCCGATGATCAAGATTGAGAATGTTTGGTCGAACTACAATGCTGATGTTGTATGTTTTTCTCTATGTATATCTAATATGCATAGGCATATGTGGGATACTTGTAAATCCTGAACAGGTTGAGTAGAGATCAAGTTTCAGTGCTCCTGGCTTTGCCGTTGAACATAGCCTGTCCAGGTTTAGATGATTCTACTTGCAGGATCATCCCACTCATCCCACGCAGTAATTTGTGAGGAACCAAAGGTGACAAATTGTAAGTGAGTTGACTTAGCCCACTAGTTAGTTTGATTCTGATTTGATTCTCCCAGTTAGGGAGATTAGGGAGCTTATTGAAAGATCTTTTCATTATGGTTACCCTCCGGTAATCAAGCATGGCTAGCTTGGAAATCCTCTACCAAATGGGCTTCATAGCTGGGAAGATGCTCCTTGGAAGTCTTCGAACTACATGGAGTATTTTTCAGCCAGCCATGAGCATCAAACATTATTAGATCAAGCCCGGGCTAACTCTCCAAGGCCTTTCCAGGGTCGCTTCACTCAGGTGACCGTGGAGCAAGACCCGACCTGCTGAGTTTCAACTCGCTGATTCACGCGGCAGCGGACCGAAGCGGCAGGGATGGATCACCCATGGTGGATCCAGTGTATGGTGGATCCCCAAAACCATGGGTTTGAATACTAAAATGGTATGAGTCTCAAATCCGCTTGCACAACTGTCATCAAATCACGTTTTTTGGTGGTTAAATCCTACAAAAATGTATTAAATCATATAAAATCATCATGTTTGCTGGTTAAAATCCCCATGACTTCTGGCTCCGGGCTCTTCACCAGGACAGCACTACCTGGCGGGTGGCCCTGCAAGTGCTACAGCAAGCTGGGGCGAAGGGGCAGCGAGTGAGTGTGGTGAGTCACAACAGCGCCATCCATGCGGCGGAGTCAGGCGGAGTAGGGGATCGGTACGCAAAAAAATGGTGGTTTAACCATCAAGAAATGATGATTCAATGGTGATCTAATGGGATTTCATGGGATTTCAATAGGATTTCAATAGGATTTCAATAGGATTTCAATAGGATTTCAATAGGATTTCAATAGGATTTCATGGGAATTGAATAGAATTTCATGGGATGTTAATGGGATTTAACCATCAACAATAGGGATATACTGGGATTTATTGGGATTTCGGGGGGGGGCAAAAATAGAGCACCTAACGGGAGCATATTGAGAATACAATGGGGATATATGATATGTTTATATAATGGGATGTTAATGGGGATCCCTATATCTAATGCTTATATCCCATAGATTGTATTAGACAATATCTATAGTCAATGGGATATAACCAGCCATGAATGGAGATTTAATGGGAATATCATGGGAATACAATGGGGATGTACCAGGAACCTATCAACCTTGGGCCTCCCAATTTATGAGGTGAAAATCAGGCCACATCAGAATCTGGAGCATGTCTTGGACGGATTCAGTCGATCTGAAGTCATGCAATGGTCCCAGGCTCCTGGCCATGGGCACAGCATTTGCTGGTGAAACTGGCGAAGATCCAAGGCCTGGATGCAGATCTCATCAGTTGCAACTCGCAGCTGGGCGGCTGCCCCTGGGACATGGCCTTGCACGAGCCTTGGCAGTTTAGGCTTGGGCCCCATGAAAATGTAGGGCCTTTTAAGGCAACAAAAATGGGTGATTAGCTAGTGAAAATGGGGATGTAAGCAAGGAAAATGTAGAAACATGCCGCAACAAGTCGGATTTCCCCTGTACCCTGAATAAATCAGATTTGCTGTTCAGGTGATGTGTCTAGAGGGCACAATCGGCTGCGAATCTTTCTCTATTTTAGGGACCTTGAGCAAATCCAAGTTGGCTGCCTTGTAAGGTCTGCGGGAACCATGGATATCTTTAGGGCCAGATGCTCTGAACATCCCTGGTGTGGCAGATGCTGAAGTGGCAATGGATCCTGGTTTCAAACATTCTTGCTATGTTTAGCCACATTTGGGATGATGATCCTAGTTGACTCTCTTGGATGATGTATTTTTGGGAGGGAAACCACCAACCAGATCAACATTGAAGTTCCCAAACAACTCTCCCGAATGGCTGGCACTTGGCATCCAAAGCCTGACCTGGGATGATTCGTTTGCCTCCCAGGATTTGGGGATGATGTCAAGCTGTTTCAACCTGCAACCCAGCATCATGAGCAACTGGGCACAGACTGACTGGTGGTGTGTTGGAAGAAGAAATCTCACTTGTCACAACTTTCAGATGGTGAACTCCCCAGGACTCAGACCTGGAAACAGACCTCTTTCAAATTTGGTCAATAGTTGGTTTGAAGAGCACTTCCAGACCATAGGGGTCCCCTATGAGCATTGCTTTCAAAAAAATGGTGGCAGAAGGTCCACTCAAAGCGGCCATTGGTGATGTCAACCTCCGATTTATCACGTGGCATCACGCCCAACCAGCGGTTGATTGCCGTTGAAGCGTGAACTTCCCAATCACCCAATTCCGTTTTCATTGAATGAACACCCACATGCAAGCGCTCTTTCGGGGCATTCTTGCTGGGGTACTTCAAGCCCCTGGTTTGTTTCTTTCAACAGGTGGGTAGACCATCAACACTCATCCACGCCCGAATGCCCAGATACAGGTTGGAACTAGACAATCCCCATTAAAACATGGTAAAACCATGTAAAACCCAGGTTTGCCTCATCTTTGGATATGTTTAGGAATACTCAAGGCATGCTTAGAAGGACTCCAGCACAACCAATGCCTCAGGTCATAACAAATGCCTGGAAGCTGAAGCCCGTGACTCGCAATGGCAGCGTGCGTTTCCAGCTGGTTTCGCATCACGCTTGGCCAACGTGGTGACGTGGAACAGCGTCATGGCAGCCAAAAACCTGGTTGAAACATCTTCAACAAGGTTTGAAGCCATAGAAACGGAATGAAACGACGGAAAAATCTGGAGATATAAGGATGATATTAGTTAAAACCTTGAAATATAAATGCAAGCAAACATGTCCAATGCACAGATGATTTATGATCAACTGGTTCGAAGAGGCGGGTTTTCCACTACTATTGTTAAACATGGCGGTTCAACCATCAATAAATGGGGATTTCGCTTGTAAAGATGGGGATCATAGTCCTCAACCATGGTGTTCCCCCATCATTAGATGCTAAACAACCAATTGTCACAGATGAATTTCCACACTTCAGCCATTAACAACATGGATGGATTGTAGCTACATATCTATACTTTGACTTTTAGTGTTTTTAGACTTAAATGGATTTGCCACATAATCCACTAGAAAATGGTTTTCTCTATCAAAAGGTCAATTTCCGGGGGCATAGCCAATTTTCAGACGCCCAAACGGAATTTTCCATTGCCACGGATGAACCGGATTGGTTCACCCTTCGGATCTTCACGGATCTTCACGTCGAGCCCAGGTTCAGTGTCCGCCTGTGAGACGGGCACCCAGTGGTTGACGGCCGCATTTCTGTTGCTTTGCATGCGACTTCAGCGGTGCAATCCGGAACTGGAAACTTCGCCTTAGCAGCTATAGAATGCTATAGTTTTTGTGCTGGGGAAACCATGGAAAAACCTTGGTTTGGGTGATTTAGTAATGGTAAAATGGGAGTATCATCCAGTATCATTCATAAACGGAAGATTATCATTTATCAAGATTTTAACATGCTTTGACCATTGAAATTTGGAACTTGATTGTTTGATGTGGCAAACCCAATGCCATAAGCCCAAGTCATTTGGGGATTGCCAAAATCCCACCCATTCATGATCAATTGGGGATGGGTGATGGCACTGGCTTTGCCACAGCACTGTTTTTGGCCATAAATGGAAATATTTTTGAAACCACTCAGTCAAGCCATAAATTAGGGGTGAGCATCTACATAAACAATTACAGGTAAGCCATATTGTAACACTAGCAGCACTATATATGTGTTGGCCTAAAAAGATCTAAAAAGTGTTCCTCGCCTCAAAGGAACCAGAATTTGACTTGTTCTGCCCTAGAAAAAATGCGGCTTTCCACGCGGGGATGTGTGACCCAGTATGGGATAGTTGGGAGGATGAGCATCCAAAAAGGTCACAATAAGAAGCTATTTTAAGGTCAATCCTATTGGTTGATATTAGATGCTATTTGTAAATAGCTGTATGATCTCATTTCGGACCTGGTTGATTGGGGGAGCCAAGGCCTGATGTCGCGAAAGCTGAACATGACTAGTGATCATCCAATTCGTTGCCATGATGGGTGTGTGGTGCCACCCCTCAGTTGGACGATGGTTCATAAAATCATCCAGATAAATATATATATATATATCAGATAGATATACCCTCTATAAACCCTAGTTAGCCTAGTCATGTTTGCCAAGTTAGCTATCGTTTGGTGTCACCACATTGTAAGGGAGACCCCGCCAAGGAAACCATCAGCATGAGCATCAGCGCATGTCGTGAAGCTGGGCAGTGGGAAGTTGCAGTGGCGCTACTTCATTCAGAAGCTTGAAATGTAGAACTGCTTGGTATGCTTAGTGATGCCTCGAAACAAAGCAAGGGGAACCATGCTACAATATCATATATATATATATATACATATATATATATACATACATATTTGCATAAAAACATGCGTTTTTTTTTCTTGGGTAAACTCATGGTGCGCAATATATTATGTACATAAACGTGCATGCATATACATATATATATATGTATGTGTGTGGGTTTGGGAAAATCTATACTCTCTTGCACACGGATGATCTCTCACACAATAGATAGAAACGAAAAATATTCAGTAAAATGAGATAGATGTGGAAAACCCATCATGGATTTATTTTCCGAACAGGTTTCCCGATGGGTTTTTGCATATTGTTATGTCAATGTACCAAGGGCGAACCCCAATTTGGTTGCTTGAATCCCCTTTTTGCATGATTAAATCATCAGTTTGGTTCGTTTTTTCCTCCCCATGACTAGCCGTGGCACATTGACATTTCTAGATCTCAGTAGTTCCAAATATATATATATATATACATATAGTATATATACATATAGGCTTACATACATATATATATATATATGTATGTATGTATATGTATGTATGTATATACTTCTACACATATGATATATTTCCATGATGATCATACTCCTATCTACCTTTCCCCCTTTGATCTGGTACTCTTCAGGATGTGATCGTTCCTGATGTAATCGCCTTCAACAGCACCATCAGCACCTTCGAGGCCCCGAAACGGTCGATTCAACCAACCTGGGGATGTGTTGGGACAGAACTTCAAGTCATGGATATAGAAGCAGCCATCAATATGGCATAATAATCACAATAAAACTCAAGTGATGGAGATACGTGGGGTGAAAAGCAAGATACAAGCAACTCTACGGGGATTCTTGGGTCAAGTGTCTGGCCAATTTGACATCGAGAAAACGAGGTTTAGAATCGTGAGATCTCTTGGCGTGCCCTGTTTTCAGACAAACCGTGTTGTTTTACGAATTAATTGGATCCCCATGGTTTTGGTATGTTTTGGTGCATACATGTATAGATAGATGGATGGATGGATAGATAGATAGATTGATAGATGATAGATTTATATGATTTATACATACATATACAATGTGATTGGAAATCAAAACAAGTGCAGTTCATGCTGCTCATGTGTAAAAAAGTTTGCGGCATACGGAGGATACTCAATTTTGTGCTCAATAGATCTCTCAATACAACATGCTGGCAGATAAAACATGGCCTGCCGCACATACCTCCCGAAAAATCACGGTTCAGTCAGGTTTACTCGTCTTGATCGTGGTTTCATCCCGCATTGGGTTTTGTTGAGCATAGTGCAACCCACAACTTGATGCTTCATTAGTCATCATTATATCCATGTTTATGATCATGTTCCCCATGAAAATTATTTGTTCGCAGGTCTTGGGTAACTGGACATGCTCCCTGCAGATATTGGAGCAGATGAGTCATCGGAACCGAGCAACTTGGAGAAGCACTGGAGGGTCTCCATCCAAAGCCAGGAATTTCTGGTTGGCATTGGGGAGTTCCATGTTGTTTTTCCGGGAAAATCTGGTTGGAACTGGGGGATTTTGGGTGACGGTGGCCATTTCAAGTAGAGCAAATGCAAATGTCGTGGTTGAAAGAAGGATGCAACCCACAGTTTTGTCTGTTTAGCAGGGAAGTATGATGATACTTCCGGTACCCAATTTCCATAGGAAATAGACAAACATACAGTGTGGTGGGGCTGTTGTAATGGGAAACTTGATAAACCAGAGGCTGTTGGGGTACCCACTTAACCCATGCAGCAGCCAAAGGAAGGGAATGAAGAACGTAGCGCCATGTGTGTGGATGGGCCTGTATGCCTGAATATCCAACCAAAAGTAAAAGTCCGTGAAGGATGAAAACGATACAAAATATCATGAAATATGCTGGTCCCAAAAGGGTAACCCATTTTGGACCCATGCCACCTTTTTCAAGTGTCCAAAGTTCATTGATTATACCTACACATGTAACATATGTATATGTAAGGTATATATCTATAAGTACTGCTTGCAACGTATATATATATATATTCTGCAGGTCCCTGACGTCATCAGTTTCAACGCCTCCATTGCTTCGACGCCTTGGTCCTGGGCCATTCAGTTGATCCAGCAGATGCAGCGGCCCGGCATCGAACACTGGATATTGCTGCATAGTTATTACTGTGTATGGTGATCTCCTAAAATGGGGTTACCCCCAAATCATCCATTTTAATAGGATTTCCACCTATAAACAATCCATTTTGGGGTATTTGCATCCCCATTTATGGAAACCTCCATATGTATCATGAAAACATGATGCATCATTGCTAACATTATACCAAAACAATCCAAAACAAAACTTTAACGGATGTGATAGAAAATCTATCAGATGCGTTGTTTGTTATACGTTGTTTGTTACTTTTCGATGTTTGCTCTGCAGATTTTGTTGGAGGATACGGTGGCGGTTTTGTCTCGGGTTCCCTTTCGGCTTTTGTTTTGCGTCCGTCTGGGTTGTTTTTGGGCTGGGCAGCACCACGGCATTTACGGGCACAAAGTTTGGCTCGTTAACCTCCATTTCCACCGATGGATCTGACGAGCTGTGAGGGAAACTGGAACCATCCCGCCAAAGTGAGTACAGATTGATTATGATTTTTCATGATCATAGAAACTTATATGATAGGTACGTTGTATACATCTATATTATAAACGTATCCACATATATTGTGTATATATATATAATTATATATATTAAATATATTAAAAATATGTATGCATATATATATATATACATATATATATATATTTATTTATTTACTTATTTATATATACATATGTATACATATATATATGTATATGTATACATGTGTGTGTGTGTATTGATCAATTCTTAACTTTTCATGGCCACTTGAAGATACCCAAACCTTCCACCTCTTGGAGCTGTTTGACTCAGGTTTCCAAGGCCGGGCAGGGCACCGCCGAAGCCCACCCTGGTCTCATACAACAGCGCCCTCAACGCGTGCGCGCAGGGGCAGGCGCCCTTTAGCACCTGGGACACTGGCAAAAATGCGGCAGGACACTGCCACAAAACCATTTGAGTTTGACTCCCACAGTGGTAATTTTGAAATTATTATACTTACTAAGACATACCAAGATATACTAAGATGATCCAAGATTCTCAGATTGGATGATGCATATGCTCCAACTGGTTGAGTGACTTTGGGGACCTTGGTTGGTGGTCCTGTTTGAGTATTTTGTGCACGCGAAAAGAGATTGGGTGCGCATTTAGCACACACCTGCTGGGGCGTGGGTATGTCAGGGTCCAAAGGTCTTTGACCCCATCATGTTGTCCCCTGTTGATGCCAGATGCAGAACAGGTGTTTAAGAGCCCCAAGCATGGAAAGGTCAGTTCCAATGCGTTGGAGTTTATGTTCGAAGTACGCAATTCAAATCTCTTTTGTTGTGCGGAACAATCTCGCACAACCAAGGCTTTCTGGTATGGTTTTCTTGGTGAAATGGAATGCATGACACAGGCATGCTGATGTCTAAAAAATGGAATTCTGACGAGGGAATGATGATAACATCATCTACAAAGACCCTATAAACCCTATCATAATTGCAATTCCATTTGAATCCATTGTACTCCATATTTAAACATATTTAAACCAGTTCAATCCATGTTCAAACCCGAAGGTTCACATCCACATCGCACCACTGAGGCATCCTCCTTGCCCTCTTCGCCGCAAGCCGTGCCTTCTCCCCCGACAGTTTCAGCTACAACAGCCTCGTGGAAAGCTGCGACACGTGGCACTCAGCCCTGGACGTTTTTGCAGAGATGGCTCAGGGGCTGTTGCGACCCAGCCTGGTATGTCAACAAACCTTACTTCGCGACTGGGAACTGACCTATCCATACCTATCCAATGGAGGGAGGGGAGGTGAACCTATGGTTGTATCATGTTGTGTCCATAATATGCAGCCATAACTTGGCCAGAACCCTCAAAAAGTGCGGAACCAAGGAGCTCGACAAGAGTGTCCCAACCATGTGAGAGAATATGATTTTGAAACACTTGGGCGAAGTTTGACCGGAAGAGATGTGTAGATGTATGTCTGACTGGTTCTTCTTTGAACTAGAAGGCGGAAGTTTTCAATTGTTGCACAGTCTTCACTTATTCGATATTTGTGCCAAACCAGCATTTAAAAAAAAGGTGGTTTGGGCTCCCAAAAATCGGAAAAAATGTGCCATCACCCAGCTATCCTCGGAATAGGAAAGTGCGGCTGGGCCCGGCAGTGGTCCAGTGCCGTGGCCGTGGCATCGAAGTCCGCCTCTGTTTCCTGGGGGCTTGCCGTGGAAGCGTGCGAGAAGTGCAGCAAGCCCTTCGTTTGGCCCAGAGGCTAACAACGACCTGAGACGAGCCTGGAAGATCCAGGATGTGATAAGTTTCGGAGACATCAAAACAACACTATCCTCAGCTTGCCTACCTTCCATTGCTTGCCACTCTTTCCCATGGAAGAAATGGAAGAAAGGCAAGCTGAGCAAAGTGTTGTTCTGATCACATCTGGACGAAGCTTGAATTAAAGAATCCCAATCTGCAGGTTTTTGAGATCCTCTCCACCATTTTGGCACCATCAGGTGTTGGATGGTTATGGAAACCTCCATTTTTGTTCGACCTTTGACCAAGCGACTGTCCAATCTTTGCATCTGAAAAAGATTGAAAAAGTGGAAAGAGCGGGGTGGCAGCACAGGCACAGTATAGTATCTCTTGCATACTGGTGCTAAGCCTGCGAGGCTGTTTGAGCCAGAGCATCATAGCATTCATAGCGAACTGCAGTGATCAATCCTCGCCATCCTCAGCTCAAATAGATCCAAGGTCACTTGAGTTGCCCCAAAACCCTCCAGTAATTTGATATAAGTATATATGGAATGCTATGGAAAATTGTATTTTAATGTATTTTAGAGATGATTTCATAGGATTGACAATGATTTACCATGATTTGCCTAGTAAGTAAAAATTGTGATTTTCCATAGCAAAGCATGAATTTACCAGAGGATAACACTGAGGTCCCAGCCCTGAAAGCTCAGCGGAAGCTGAGCCGCCGGCACCCAAAGCCGAAGAAGAGGCGAAGGCATACGGCTGGTTTCGGAGGGAAAAAAAGGCCCGGGTTGGTAGCGGAAAATGGGGTATATTGTCATATGGGAGTTTCCTTGAGTGGGGATACACCAATAGCTGGATGGTTTATTTCATGGAAACCCCATCTATAAACGGATGATTTAGGGAGGTACCTCCATTCTTGAAACCCCTAGATATGTTCTAAAATGGCCATGAAAGCGTAAGGAAAACTGCTGGAAAATGCTCTTTTTAGAAACACATCAAAATTCTTGGGTTGCCCCATTGGTTCAGACTCTCAGACCACAAAAATCTGGTGTTCTTCATGTGAAACTCCAGGCGAATGCGATTTGTTGAATATTGGTTTGACTTTTGTTCCTAGGTTTTCTTGAAAAATCTTGAAAAGGTTTCATGGCAAACAGCAAACGGGATGCTTGGGGCTATAAATGGTTTTTTCGTGGCAGTCCATGTGGGGTCTTGGGTTGCATTGCCCTGTGCACGCAGGCAGAGGAGGAAGAGGAGGTGGATGGTGAGGAGGCGCCAAACGGTTCCCATCTGTGAGGCAGTTGCGTGTGTCACTAGGCGTCCAGAATTTGAAAAACGATTCTCCAAAGTGTCAATACCTACTTGGTCCGTCCTGGTCCACTACAGTCCACTCCACTTGATTGAAAAATGGTTCGGTTTGGTGCACCGAGGGGCACCTAAGACCTTGCATGCTCTTCTAGAGAGTTTCACCTTAAAGCTGACTGCAGGAGGCAGATGAGAAGGAGGAAAGCGAGGCTGATGCAGAGGAGGAGATTCGCGGCACGGTTGGGCCGATGGAAAATATAGATAGGGAAAATATGCAGCAGACAACCTCGAGCTGCTTGATAGCAGATGCCTCACAGCTTCAACAACTTCATTTTGGGCAAGCGGATGCTTCTTAGTCGTATAATATCGTACATGTGATCCGTTGAAGTTCTTTTGTGCATTGTTCAGCGGGGTAAGGGTGGGTCACAACTGTCATGAAACTAAATTTCAGATGCAAAAAACTAGACGACGGATGGCCCGAGAGCGAAGAGAAGTATAGTGAGATATGTAATTGTGAAAATCGTATAACATGAAATATATAGAGAGAAATAGANCCTTTTACACACAGGCCATTTTACACAGACCCTTTTACACACAGGCGCTTTTACACACAGACCCTTTTACACACAGACGCTTTTACACACAGACCCTTTTACACACAG
>BGPT01000171.1:385778-400064 GCA_003297045.1 Symbiodinium sp. clade C Y103 | reverse complement strand
ATGTGAAGATGTGAAGATGTGAAGATGTGAGGATGTGAAGATGTCAAGATATGCAGATCCAACTTTTAGAAGAACCCTTCGCTCAGACGCTCTCGGGAATAAACTGTCATCCTGAAATTTGCTCATATGTGTCTCTTTCCAAAGGAAAACAAGTCAGTGTCCTTTGTTTTTCTTACTTGTGCTTAGCAGGGAATGGGGGAATGACCTACAATAACCATGAATAATCACCCCATTCCCTACTAAGCACCAGTAAGTGGTTTCCCCTAGTTTTGCCACGCCAGGATGGAGGTGATTCGCAGCTCCTGGCGAAGTCAGGGAAGGCGGCGGAGGAAGCCTCTCGCTACGTGCCCCGACAAGGGCGGCCCCGGCGCTGAGGGCTACCCAGAAAGATGGATTTATAACTTCAAGAAAAATGGCTCATGGTACTTATATATGTATGTGTATGTATATATGTATGTATCTATATATGTATATGTATGTGTATATATATATATATATATTTATTTATCTGTGCATATATATATATATATATATATGTATTTGTGTATATATATATATACATATGTATATATATATATATATGCGTGTATTTATAACTATAGTCATTGGGCTTTATAAACCAATTACAACTCGGGTGCCCCACATTGCAAAAAGTGTTTGGGGATTTCACCAGCCAAAACTGCATGACGATGAGAGTCCCTGTGACTATGACCACTCTGGGGAGAAGTTCTGGTTCAAGCCCCTCAAGAAATGAGAGTTGACCATCCAAACTGTGTGTGTGTTGAACCAGGAGCAAATGAGGTTTCACCATCAATACAGATATGGCCATGACAACCAAAAAAATGGTGGATAATGACCAAACGGACCATGAAGAAATGGGGTCCATGATTTTGAGTCGTTCCCGAATGAGAAGAGCAAACGCGCCCTGTTTCTTGCAATTTGTCAGTGGCCCCATAGCCTTTCCGTTCGAACAACAACCACTATGCTTACGCACTGGTGATTGAATCATTCATGCATTTGTATATGCAATCCCAGTTTCTTTAATTCTGGTTCGTCTGGTTGTTCCATTGTGAACTGTCACAATGTCAAGCCTGGCTTGATAAGCCCCCATGGCCTGTTTCGTTGGGGGGCCAATTGAAAAGCAAATTATCACTTTTTGAAATGGAGTCCCCAATTTATCAGCCAGGGTTGACAAGCATCCAAGCTTGACGGTTCCAGTTTTAGTTGGGTAAACCCATGGTGCTATGGAAAGTCACTATAAATAGTGAGTACTTTACTCAGTACCCGTAGTCAAAACTTCTGACAACTTGCAATGGGTTAATGCAGATTAATCCAAGGGTTAACTTACTCATCCGCAACTTGTGTTGGTGTTATATTCCCCGTATCCACTATTATGTATGGGTTCAATCATCTGAAATCATATTGATCGTTGCATAGTCCATACCCCAATCTTTTGTTCCAATTAATCATCCCATTGGGTTTTTGCCATTGATAGTACATCCCATTGTAGTCCCATTCTTAGTCGTAATCCCCATGATCATTCTTTTACCTTGATGGTTTTCCAATGATTCTGCCATGAAATAATAATTGTTTATGGTGTTTTGCCAATGGTGTTCCCATTAAATCAAAATTTTTGTTGACCTTCCAATGATTTTGCCTGAAATCTCCATTTTTGGGGACATCTCACGGGTTTCTCTTCCCCCTTACGTCCTCGTTGCGTCGTTAAGGCCAAGACGGCCGCGGACTTCGCGCACCAGGCAGCCGAGGCGGCGGAGACGGCGCGGCAGGGCCGGCAGGGCGGCAACGCGCTGCCGCTGACGAAGAGCATCGCGCATAGCGCCATTGCACCGCGGCGGACCTTCCTGGGATGGTGTTGGAGAATCCCAAACAGAGTGATATGTTCTTGAGATGAGATTGATGGGTTCGAATGGGAAGATATGATTCTTATATTGTTAGAGGTTCACCGAATGGATAGGTAGATAAATAGGTAGATATATTAATACAACTATACAGACTATACATCTATCTTTCTCTGTGTGTGTGTAAATTCATATGTATACACATACATACATACATACATGCATGCATGCATACATACATACATACATACATACATACATACATACATGTGTATATATACGTGTGTGTGTGTGTTGATTTTTCCATCTTGACATGTAGCTACGATACAAGTATCCATACTTTTTTAAAATGTATGTATGGTTCAGTAATTTGCCGTGATGAATTTATGTAATCACTTAGATGGGGACGTCCAATGGATGAGTTGCAGTTTCAGCTGTGGTGCTTGTCAGGACTTGCAAGGGGGTTCGGGGTCAAAGTGCATTTGCTCACCAAGCCACAAAGCCGGCGTCGTTCGTGGTAGCCTTTGGTGATTTAATCTTACTGGCAAGAACTCTACTGTATACAGGATATCCCACTTCTAGATAACTTTCCTGCTGAAAATATTGATGTTCATGAATGTTCCAGACGCTTAAGACATGAAAATTCCTAGATTTTCCATTTGAAGACCATGGGATTTTCCTATCACCGGGAACCCAAAAAATCCCAAGGTACTGACTCTTACAGTGGTGAAAGCAGTCCGAGTCGTGGGATACGCGACCATGGACGTGGCTGCACAGTGCCGCCTCGCAGCGAGGCACCGGGAAATTGTCTCATGAAAGATGGGAGTCCACACAATGGTATTATGGAACTACAATTGGAATATCACGATGGTTATATTATATATATGTGTGTGTGTGTATATATATTTATTTATTTATTTATTTATTTATTTATTTATTTATTTATTTATTTATTTATCTATTTATTTATTTATTTATTTATTTATTTATGTATGTATATATTTGGATTTCACCAACAACAATAGTAGTCCAATGGGACTACAAGTGCAATATTTAATATAATATATATGCATGTATACATATGTATATATATATATGTGATCTATACAGTAATACATCGGGGGATATTAGCAGTGTCAGTTTCTGGTGTCATCAAACATGTGTGGCTGGAAAACTTCCCATTTAGTTCGATGATCTACCTGACCAACTAAACCTCCATTGAATTTGTGGATTTTCCGTTGCCATGAAAAACCGGGAGGGTAAGCTGAAAAGGTTTCTGACCAGTCACATAAAGGGACCGGCTTACCCGATTGGATTTTTTCTTTATATAACACATTTTTTTGCAGCAACCCCCAAGCCCTCGTTTACGGAGAACAACAGTGGGGAACATGTTGATGTTGATGATGGCCACTAAACGGTCTATTGAGAAATTGGAACTGCTTGCAGATGCCCATTTTACGGTGTCCAGAATTCACTGTACCTACATGTCCCTCTCTCATGATGAACTTCTGAAACATTCTGTGTTTCCAAGATCTTCTTGTTCTAGACCCCAAGGAATCGAACCGGAAAGGTACCCCTTGTACCATTTGAAAAGACTCTCCCAGCTGCTGTAGCTGTCCCTGGCAACTGGGCTCTCAAGACCCCATTGGCCGTGTAGGAAGTGCAACTCGGCGGAGTGCGCGGAAAGCTCCACGGAAGCCATGGGTTTGGGCCTTGAAGCTCTCAACGCCGCCCTGAGCTGCGCCGAGGCCGGGCCTGAATCATCCAGATGGCTGAAATCCCCCATTCGCTGTTGGCTCCCTGCTTCTGCTTCCTGGTTTGTCCGATCTACTTGAGCACATATTGGTTGACCCATGACTTGCCCATGACAAATTTGACAAGGAGAACAGCTTCATCGAAAAATGTCCCAGAGATTTCCCACCAATTTCCCTGGAAAATCCCACACATTTCTCATCAATTTCTCCAGGCAATTCCTCCAAATTCCCATGGACAGATGGAAAATGGCGAAGTTATACTTGATTTACCGACGAAATGTATTAAAATGATGATTTCCCATATGTTAGTTTACCAGAGGCGACCCCTTTTCCAATGTGCCACGCTCCAGGTCACCGAGGTCACTGCCGCAGAGCTCAGCCGCGACGCGGACAGTGCCGAGAGCGAGGACGTCAGCGCCGAGCGCTTCATCGCCGCGGCGGTGCCGTGGGGAGAACGGAACGATGTGGGAGAAATTGATGGATAAAAATCATTCAAAACCTAAGGATATTACTCAATGTTTTTCAAATGATAGGTTCTTACCCGTTCTTACCATTTACATGACTGAACCCATGAAAAATGAAGAGATATTGAAAGCGTCTCTTGAAAAAAAACACGACCGTTTTTGGTGGATAAGTCTTGGAAGTCTTTGACCTTAGACTTTTCAAGGCCCATGGGGCAAGCCCGAGGTTCGCGCCTCATTGGCTGCGGCCAGCGCGTCCAATGCGGCCATGAGTGCGGCCATTGCAGCAGTGGAGGGCAATCGACAATGCATCCAGGTGGGGCTGCTGTGAAAATGGTGGTTTTATGCAGAAAAAGGTGATGTTGCACCTGCTAACATGCCAAACTCTGAAAGGGATATTCAATGAGATATTATCAACAAAAAAATGCCCAAAATGGTTGTTTCAGTCTTTTAAATGAGCCTATGGAGTTTTAACTGCACATGCTTCTTTCTGAACCGGTCAAAATTGGAGTTGTGGCGGGAAGTGATGGCGCGGAAAAGAAAATCCAGCAGAAACCCTGCAAAATTCCGTTGAAATCAAGAGACAGTGACGCAGCCGTTTCAAAACACGCCAGGCAGCTCAACCTGCTGAGGCGCCGAACAGAAATGGCTGGGCAGTGGTGTTGTTTTTTTCGTCGAAAACGGTGGCATGGAGTCAACAAAAGTGTCAATTTCCAACTGGATGTTTGTTCTGATTTTCTGGGATTCCATGTGAGTTAAACCAGCGGTGGTTTGGTATCATGGAAGCATGCCCTGAGTTCGCGGAGTTGGCAGACTTGGACCTTGCAATTCCTGGCAGTTTCAGGACGTGAAAGATCCCAAGCCTCAGGAAACGGAGGAGGACTGCAGGGAAACCAACAACCGCCACGAAAGTTTCGCCTCCAAATTGAGCCAACCTAGGATGAACTCGGTACGGTGTTTGAACTGACATGATTCTACATGGCTGGAGCTTGGATGGAGATATCATAGATTTTGGAATTGTTGTAGTGCATCATGTATATTAAGGGACTTTTTCTGAGAGAAGCATAGATAATCTAAGTGTTAGCCAGCTGACTTGCCAATGTTAGCATCCCATTGAAGGAGAAGTCGGTGAAATCCGACGCTGATGGTCACGAAACGGCCAGGCGCAGATGCCGCATGGGATATCGCCTCCTTGATCCCCTTATTTTGTCACATCAACAATTGAAAAAAAATCTGAAAATGAACAGCATAAGATAGAGAAAATAAGAAAGGATCATGAGTTCATGAGCTCGTACAAATCTAGGTGTGTACATTTAAATAATCAGAACCTGGCATGTCAAAATCAAAAAGCCTTGGATTCCCCGGAGGATTTCCGACTGCAGGTCGGATCAGTCAGAACCGAAAGCCTCCGAAAGCCCGGAGGAGCAAGGCCTCAAGAGGCCATCAATTTGGGAAGTGGGTAACAACCACAATAGTTCAACCAGTTGGGGTCGTGTGTGACGATTAAAACTTAACACTCAATGGACTCTTGACGTAAACCAGGTATGCATTTGTTTATGTTGGCTTGGATTTGACACCACCAAACCGGAAAAGTGTTTGGAATTCAGTGAAGCTTCAATACAAAATAATACAAATGCATTTTGCTGCTGCTATTTCCATGTAAAACTTACCAGCTCAAAATAGGTTTCCCACAAGCGTGACTATGTCAAAGTTGTTTCCCAAAGCTTGCATCGTTCCAATCTCAGACCAAAATTAGCGCCATATGAGGCGTGGGTCCCCCTCGGGATTCGTATGGTTTGTGCCAGGCAAATAAATCAGAGAAGCAACAATCACAAGGTGCACAAGAGCTTTGGCCGCCGGGTAGTCCAGCATTGTTTGGGGAGAGTCCAAAGGTGAATTGGTTACAGGAGGTTACTAGGACTAGTTGCTTCAAATCTCTTAATCAAGTCTGAATCTCTTATGGAATTGTCCATCCTACATGGGATGACGATTTCCGATGACTTAACTTTCGCATATTGTGATGGATGAAAGCATACTAAACCACCAATCACCAATCAGTTGCAGCCCTGAAGGTGCTGTTGCGGCTCAACGCCAGGGCCTCGGTTGATATCGTGCCCCCCCCCCGGATCAATTGCACCTGTTGCATGGGACCCCAACATGAACAGACTCACCACATTCCACTACGATTTTCTGTGTTTGTTCGAAAAGATTTCAAAGAATCATTGTTCATTTCTGTTGATTCATTTCTGTTTTTTTTGGCATTGGGGTGCAACCAACCATTTGCACCATTTTGCACCCATTTGAGCTGTAATTTGAGGCGGATCTTGATTTGCAGAGCAAGAGGCACCAAGAATTTGCGACGTGCGGCAGAAATCCTAGGCTGAAATCCTACTGCATCAGCAGAACGTGCGGCAGTTTCTGCAGGTGGGGGTGGCTGCTTCCAAATCCCATGGTTGATCACCATTGCCCCGGTAAAGTGCTACTGTGTTATTTTTGTTGTACGTGCATCAGCAAGCCCCTTGCGAACACACCCATGTCACCTTTGTTATATCATGGGTTTATTCCTCATGCTTCATGCACAAATCGCGATTTGATGGCTTTGAAAATTTCACTTTGATGGTTTCAGCATCGACCAGCCATCATTTGAAACCACATCATATATTGCATAACCTCTCATAAATTATACGTATGAATTGATATCAGAGAGATCTCCATACAATATCCCCATTTTTGAACCTCCAAATGTTCCCCAGCAATCGGCAGAAATTGCCAGGCGAATCGACAACTGATCCCGGAGGTCTCGTGCGAAGCGAAAGGCAAAGTTCAGACGCTGCGACTTGGCGTGGAGGGAGCGCTTGTTCCAAAATGGTTTGTGCTATCTAACACTAAATGGTTTATGGCAAGGCGAAATGGATCGAAGTTTGGTGTATGGATACGAGATGATACAAGATGATCTTATGATACAATGATAACCATTTATACATACTAATATGTATTATATAATTGGATATTTATATGTAACATTAGAATATGTAAGTAGCAACCCCAGAAAAGATGAAGAATCCATCAGAATCCCGAACTAAATGGAGGTGTTAATGGGAAAATCAACCTTAGATGCTGTAATGTTTACTTGAGGGATTTTTCAAGAATCGCCTCAGATTTGGAGGAGTTGTCTTTTAAAATGCTAGATGAATTTGCCTTTTCGCGGTATCACGCTGCAGCTTATTTTATTTGTATATGAATGTTGCATCCATAATATCAAAAACTTGGGGAGCCAGCCAGAGACCATGTTGGAGCTACGAATTGAGGGGAACGCGCCCACTTGATAGCGGGGAATTTAACCAGAAACGGAGAACTAACCATGAATGAATCTATGTGTATACATATAATTACATATATGCATATGTTAATAATATACATGCACATCTGCAGACGTGTCACTGGGCGCGCGTGCGCGCGCGCGCGTACGCGCATGTGGCGCCGCTGAAGGTCCATCTGGAGGGTATCTAGTGAAAGCTCAAGTTGTTAGATATCAGGTTGTCTACTAAACGCGCCATGTACTCTGGTATATCCCGTTTCTGCACTAATCCGTGTTCTTATTGACATGTGATGCATACAATATTTGCTACGTAAAAAGTATGCGTATAAACGTATGAACTATTGTAGATGATATTGTTTATGATGATGTGGTTGATCCGTATGTATGGGTTTGTAGTGATTTTGATTGCATTTAGTTCCATGATTTACCTATTACACATTGCCGTTTTCCATGGCCATGTTAGATGATCAGAGGGTTTTTGGTGGCGAAGAATGGCTAAGAAATCAACAGTAAATGGCCTGGCGCCATTTCTTCAGCTCGAGGTTGCGGGACTATGCCCATGAGGTACGACGGCTGGGATGGATATGTTAATGGGGGGTGATCATCCAGTACTTGGTGATAAACCCTGACAAATTGGAAACCCCCAACTTCTTCTCCGAGGCTAGTTGGATGACATACCTAGGTTGCGGTCCATTGCTATTGCTGGAGAGTAAATAGTTCGAGAAGCTGGAGTATGTTTCCAGTCAGCATGTGGATCATGGGACTCGTTCCAGGCCACGATGGCCCATGACTGTTATACAGAATTCAGAATCCAGTCTCAGAAAAATATCAGCCCAACATATGGCATCGTCTATCTAGCACAGACAAGTCCAAACACATGCCGAGAAAGAAAGCACTTGAAGATCCAACAATTCTCCATGCAAAAGCTGACAAGCAGAAGAGAAAATATGAGAATCCTGGAATATCCTGGATGTTTTGCGGATGTTTGCCATTTGTTTCCCCAAAAAAAATCCAACGAGTTTCACCACCGGCGCGAGGTGCAGCTGGAGTTGAACAGCCTTCATGGAGAGCAGCTGGTTGAGGACGGTAGGTTGCCATCCTCCACTATGGCCACCATGGATTTCGCAACAAAAATGTGCTAATTGTGTTTAACCCCCCAACATGGGGAATTGAAGGATTTGTTACGAATAGAAATGATATGATATTCTAACATCGGCTCTTTACGCTACAACAACAATACTGGCGGAACTCAAGATATGTTTGGACTGAGACGGATCTGGATGAGTGGTTAGCCATCTCACTGCCCTGCCGCCTCACTCAATGATTATGAGGAATGGATAGGCGTGGACTCAATCAGCAAATGGTTTGAAAATTGCTTTGGAACCTATTGCAAATTCATCCAGATTGGATGAAACTATTTTACAAATAATAGTTGAATAGAGTTGAATAGTTTCCAGACGAGGCCTAACAGGTAAACAGGCTATGGCACGCTATAGCATCCTCCATTCCATAGCCCCATTCCATGGGAGAGTATAGATTTTGCCGCGGGGAGAGGACACGTAGGCCCACTTGATGGGTGCATATCACTATAGGGTATTATATATTGGGATTTTAGGGGCCAAGAAGCGGATAGTGGCGGAACAAGACTACTCATCAACTTGGATGACAGCCACCGGAATACTTGCCATAGAAATACATAAATATGATGTACCTGTTTATATTCTTGGTAACACAAGATATTAAATGAATATTTACGTCTACACATACACATACACCAGAAATGGAAAGCCCACCAGACATTTGGATGATTGAGCTTTCAGAAATGGCCTTTCTTGTTTCTTTTTGACGAGCCATGTTTTGTTGAGGGTATATCCCTATCCAAGTTCAAGCACCCAAGTATTGTGGAAATCCCATTAATTAATTAAGTTCTTGAACATCTGCCTATATGTCATTGTGCGTCATGAAAACTGAAATCGATGATTGATTCAATTGAGCTGAAACCTATTCGAAAACTATGGTTTCTGGTCAATAAACGTCCCTTTATGCGGCAACCATATGAAGCCAGCGAGTTTTCCTCAAAGTTTATTGCAGGAACTTCCCACAACCTTGAGTCACTCTGGGCTTTTGGCACCTTGCTGACGATGGTTTTTGGGACCTGACGCTCTTGGATGATTGGATTCGTATTTTAGTAGATGTATTCATTCTAGGATGGTACCCAGTTTTGACACACACGTACACCCAAATGGATCAGATGCACAAGAACAAAAACCTTCGCTGCGCCTTCGGAGAAAATATGGTAAGGGAGAATCACCATTTGGAACGCAAGAGCGTCTACATGACATACCAGTAGGGTGAATGTTTCATTGACATTTTTGGAGACAAGCGCTAAAAGTAGTTTGGCGGCCGACACATGATGAACACATGGCTTGCTCTAGATGGGACATGTTTTTCCTAAGCTTGGATACCTCAACCAATGGTTAACTGGTGGGGCTTGCGGTTTGGAATCCCAAAAAAACTTCCGATAAGAAAGATTCTCACTATGGAGGAGTCCCAGACTTCCACAGCACCCAATTCACTAGTTACCCATGCGCCGTTTATATCTAGCCTGGCTGACCGGTGTGACCTATCTCACCTGTTGATCACACATGTTTTATACTCTCTGATATCCTTCGGCTAGCAGCTGACAATGGAAATATGTTGCATGTCATATCATGTCATATCTATTTTCTAGATGTTTCATGTTGTTTCCCATGGATGTCCCGCATGTTTTTCTATGAAAACACTGGTTTTTCCACGAAATGTTCCCTCAAAAGCGCTGAGGCTCCACTGCTGCAGCGACAAGTTCTGGCAATTCCAGTGTGTCCAAAGGTGGCGACCTCGGCGTCCAAAACTGGTGCCTCCAATGGATTAGCTATGAATAATGGTGATTTTTGAGGATTGATGAACCTATGGATTTGGGGGTGCACTATTTTCGGACAAACTACATGAATACAGGCAAGCCGACTGTATGTGTATATAATTATGTATATACATATATATATATACATATACATATATAACTTCATATATATATATAACTATACATATATATATATATATTATATATACGCACATTTATCATATGTTGACAAAAATATGTTAGTTTCTATGCGAAGCAGATCCATCGGTCGCCAACCGTCGGCACTATTCCAGGCGCGGGTCTTAAAGATGGCCGCGCTGTATGATCTACAGATGACTTTCCAGGTGCCGTTGGTGACTCGTCAACTCCTGGTTGAAAAGAGGCTGATGATATCATCTAAAATCATACTGATATACGTGTATTGTATATAATGTAGATAAACCATTTATAATCATTTATATATAAAATGTGTGTGTGTGTCATTCATTTTGTTTTGCATATGGAATCGTAGCCTTTGCATGACGAAGCGGCTGATTTTGGCCACAGGTCTTAGAGCAAGAGATTTTTGAACCTGCACGGCAGATGTTGCTCCAGGCGGCTGGGCCGTACAGCTGCAGTGTTTGGTGTTGGGAGAAAAATGGGGAAGATGTGTCAAATTGGATTACGAAGACTATTCGAATCAAAAGAAGGTTGAGAGCATGTGCTAGACAATCAACATGGAACCGTAGGTTCTAGCTTCTGCAAAGGCAGACCCATTGTGATTGGTTCCGTGCTCTCAGGCGAATGCCTCTACACAGTGCCTTGGCTGAGACATTTTTGGCTGCCTCAATCGGTCTCAGATGAGCAGCACTCAACAAGTTGTGTAACATCATCTAGAGAGGATTTATCACTTTAACTGGTTGCAGAAAACGATAGCAGACTTCGAACACTAGTGAATGTATGTGAATGTTAGTAAGCTTAATATGGTGGTGCTTACTGCCCCGTAGTTTTTCTTTAAGAGTGAATAAAGGCATATATAAGGCTAAGTCTGTAAACCCAATAATGAACCATCCCCCAAATCACCATATATGGGTGCTGTAATGCTATACCCTATTCCCAAATGGTGGGTTTGGGGCATTGACACGGCTTGCTCCCAGCGAAGGGATGGAGAAGTTCTGTTCGTCTTGGATGGCTAGTTCCATACTTTAATCTCTTGCCATGAGCGGATATATGTCATGTATACAATATATACAATATATACATATATATATATATGTATATATTTATTTATTTATTCATGTATTTATTTATTTATTTATTTATCTATTTATTTTATACATACTATAGTTGTACTCATACCTGCCGGTAATCAAACATGGCAATAGAAACTCCTTGAAGTGAATGGAGCTTTCTAGCTGGGAAAATCATCGAACTAAATCGAACTCAATGCAGGAAATTCCATTGCTGTGTTTGATTACCAGAGGGCGTAATATATATATATATATATTAGCCAGCTACAACAAGAATCAAGTAGTTGTTTTTGCACGACATCTGAGATAAGCTTTCGGTGTCACTGAGGTCTTTGGATGAGGTGACCGAGCGAATCCAGAAGGCAGGTCACTTTGGAAGATGGTTCCCATCGGGAAAACTCAGGAACACTACGGGAGACCATCCGGGGCTAAAATATTTCATTGAAAAATCACCGTAGAGGGTATAGTTATGTATATTTATATTCATAATTATGATTATGATTATAACTATATTTATATTTATATTGAGATTAATATTTATATTTATATGTATGCCGTGCATATCCCCATGTCCATTTCAGGATGGTTAAACTATGGTAAGCCCGCATGTTTGATTGTTAAAACTGCCATTTGTGCACTCGGGGGATGGGATTTCTTCAAGTTTCTGTTGGTTCAAAGTCGACGTCCACTGCGCTTTGGCTCAGCGTGCAGGAGCTCCAAAGCTATACTGATGGAGGCGGCGCGAGTTTCTGGTGGTGGAGATGTGTCAAGGACTTGGCGCAAAATGGGGATACAACTAGGATTTGGGGATTTGAATCTGTGAATCTGTTTGCGAAGTGGTGTGGGTTTTTTAAACTAGGTAGGTTCAACATGGCTCAACCAACGAAAACACAGGGAGTTGACCGCCGGTCCGCTGGGGATTTGCAGCGCTCTTGATCTTCAGCGGACCACTCGTGGACTGGTCCGTTACGGCTTGAGGGAGAATTTATAATACACGAACCCCCATATTTCCATGTTCTGGGAGTAGAAAGCATCGCTTTCCTGCAATTTTTGCCTGAAACCCACAGTAGATTTCCTGGCGTTGGGCGAAGGCTGACGGGCTCACGCTGAATGACTCCGCAACGTTTTTAGATGGCTGGGTCACAGCCAGATAAGCATAGCGGTGTAGCGACAGGGACGAGCTGGGATTCACCAAAAGCTCGGCGGCCAGCCGCTGCGTGATGTGCCGCGGCATGCCCAAAGAGAGGAAGGATGCCAAGTTGATGGTTGAAGGTAGTTTGTTTGTTGACCATAATATGTGGATGGATCAAAACCTACGATTGTTCAAGCTATGTTGTTATATAAGTATACATATATATGGGTACGCGTGCACATGTGTTTTTAGATATATACGGTATATACGTATATACCTATATAACTTTATATATTCAGCATGCCAAGGGGGCATGAACATCTATGAGCAACATGTTTGTTCAATAGTCACTGGGGGTACCCGGTTTTTGAACCGCGGCCATATTTCCGATTTCCAGCTGTGTATGACATGATGATTCCCCAATGAAATACATGATCATACATGATCAGGGGTTTGAAACATCTTGCGACCACGAGGGTTTGCAAAATGTTGTCAATGCATCATCCACCCAAAGCCCTCCAAAACGCAAATGATAAAGGAACTTGGGCGCCAGAATGATGCTGATCCTCAATAACCCTCTTTTTGGGCAGGATTAAGATACATCCCAGTGCTGTATTGCTGCTCAATCTTCAGCCAGGCCGGGTACGGCCCAAAGAGAAGTGTCATTTTCAAGACAGCCCATGAGGATCCATGAGGCTTATCCTTCCCTGGTGTGCAGGGTGCATTGCGCAAGAGGCAACACCCACGTTGGAGCTGGATTTGGCTGAAAGAAAGTCACGAAAAAACATGATGCTAGACCAAGGAGGTCCAATATTCATGGAACCCAAATGCAAATTCCAGAGGAAAACATCTTCCAACTTTTGTTTGTTTCAGGGTTCCACGTTGAATTCCCGTGGGACTATTGGGTGATATTGAGAATTCAATGCCCAGAATTGTTTCGACCACTGGGATATAGATTTGGATACAAGATATACAAGATGAGCAGCCGCCAAAACCCCAAAGTGGTGATTTGAAGGGCTGTTAAAGTAAGATGGCTCCGCGAAAGCTAAAACCATGCTCGCGAAAGCTTTTGCGAANATGAGCAGCCGCCAAAACCCCAAAGTGGTGATTTGAAGGGCTGTTAAAGTAAGATGGCTCCGCGAAAGCTAAAACCATGCTCGCGAAAGCTTTTGCGAAGATTTGCTTCCGCGAAAGCTCGCGAAAGAGGTTTTCAAGGCTCAGAATCCTGGTTGAAAATGGTTTAGATCTATGTTTAGNGTTTAGAATTGTTTAGATAGCTTCCTCAGATGAATCTGGATCCATATATATGATACAATTATTGATTTCTATAGATGTGACCCGAAAATCCGCGAAAGCCCAGACTAGCTGGGATGGCGCCCCCCCCAGAAATTTGGTAAGGGAAAGGTTGGTAAGCCGATCTTTGGAACGAGTTTTGTGCAAAGCNNTAAGCCGATCTTTGGAACGAGTTTTGTGCAAAGCTGACTGCACGAACTACAGTAACTACAGGCAGCCGCCAACCACAGGACAACCGGCCACCGGCCACCGGCCACCAGATGCCGCAAAGATAATCCCTGCCAAACAAGTCCTTTGAAAACCATTTGGAAACAAATGTTTCGGTATGTGTTTCGCTTCG
>BGPT01000171.1:371294-385764 GCA_003297045.1 Symbiodinium sp. clade C Y103 | reverse complement strand
CTTTGAAAACCATTTGGAAACAAATGTTTCGGTATGTGTTTCGCTTCGAAACACACGGGATTCTTTTCAGGAGTTTTCCGCGAAAGCTCGCGAAAGTGGTTTTTAGACACATGGATGCCGCGAAAGAAAAAACCCACACCGCGAAAGGTTCGCGAAAGAAATGGCGAAAGAGAAGCCCGAATAGAACACAAATCATCGNCGCGAAAGAAAAAACCCACACCGCGAAAGGTTCGCGAAAGAAATGGCGAAAGAGAAGCCCGAATAGAACACAAATCATCGGGGTTTTGGCAACTGCTCAGATATCTTTTTACAGCTAACAATTCTGTGAGAACGACTCTGGGTGCTGTCGCCGCCGGGCTACACTTAAAATGGACCCATCTCTTGAACCTGGCAGTTTGAGGCGGAGCCTCAGTGGCTACAAAAAGCGTTGAAAAATGGTAGGTGAACCAAAAAAAATGGTGGATTAAGCTTAAAGATGAAAAGGGTAGTTTAATATGGTGTAGGCAATCTGAAATGGGGATATTGGGGTCCTTGTTGAAAGTTGGGCTCGCTACCATGGCCACTGCCTCAAACTTCCTGGACCTGCGCAGAGAACCTCGCCGCAGAGAAAAGGCCAGCTTTCGCCGGGCTTGCTGAGCCGAGTAGGTTTGAAACCTCGGGGAGACGACACAACTCATAGTTTGCTTGAAGGTTTGAGCATGTGTTGGATAATATGGTATAAACCATTGAGATATTAAGGTCCTTATGACTATGATGATTTCTTTTGCGATGAATCCGGAGAGAGAGGTGGTTTCCAATGCAGTGAAACAACTATAATGCGCATATCTCAACTTATCCACGCACGTTTTAATCCTCAATACCTTGGTTTGATGCATCTCCAGTCCCCAGCCCAGCTGAAGACCATTTGACTCATTTTGGGCTCGCAGCTCCGCTTACTGAACCCACGGTATAGCCATGGGGCATGGAGTCTCAGTATATCGGAGGGTGATGGGCGTTGCTGGGGGGAAAAGGCCAAGTGTGACTATCCTTGATACAGTTCAGTACCAGATTCAGGAGAAGACGCATCCCTGGATGGAGATCTATCGTGAGATTGAAATGGGTGGATACTCATGGATGCTCTATGTCTACTTCAGGATGGCTCTGTGATCATGGAAAACCATGGATGTCCATATGTCAGTACCCTAGCTATCTCTGGCTGGTTGCATTGAAAATTCATGGCGAATCGTGAAGGCGGCACCCAGCCAACTATAGCAACTACTAGCTGTACACAACTAACGGTTGGAAGACTACACCGCAATCCTCTGCCGACAATCTCTCACTTAGGATCTTAGGGAAGTGATAAAGTCTCAAAAATTATTTGGTTTGGTTGTTTCAATATGTTTAAATCCTGATTCAATATCTAATATAGTCTGGTTTCTTCACCCCAGTTTTGGCTACATTTCAGCAGGTCATGTCAAGCCTTGACCTGCCCCGCCCAGGTTGAGGCCCCTGGCGGGGCTGTTTCGACCTCAGTGTGATGGGAGTTTGTAGTTGATATTGATGTATAGAATGTGATTTATGAATTGGCTTGGAAATGACATGAATGTTTGATGTGTTTGTTGATTTATTGGCTTATTATTGTTTCTATCTAGTTGTTTACTTTCTTGATTTATTAGCCTGCTTTAGGTGTGTATATCATTGTCTGTACATTTGCATACATGTATACAGATACAGTATGTACTCGCACAAGCTCAATGCTTAATGAATATTCACGGTGTGTACACATATATATTAATATACATAGTCATATACATATATACAAAGATATGTGTTTGTGGTGCTTTACTAGGGATCTCGAAACGGTTTATTGGGCCTTCATACTCATGAAGTTGCAACAGTTTGATAGTTTTACCATGTCCATGGGGGCTCCACCAACAACGTTAGAGGGAAGCAGGTGAGATTCATTGGTCCAACCTGGGGGTTCACACGGAAACCGCTGATCTGAAATTGGGCAATATCTGTACACTGTAGGACCATTTGATAGGATTTGACTATCGGATGCTCATCCACAATCACCAGCTACTTTGGTCTGAAAGTCAGGGTTCCCCGGTTTTGACCGATGGTTCTTGATCATCGCCAAGCTCCCCAATGGCCAGCCTTTTTCCCACTGGTTGGTTGATGAGTAGATGGTTCCCCCATTCGACAACCAATAGATAGATGATAATGAATAGTATCACCGGCCCATTTATTTTCCCTACAAGGCTCAAAAGCTCAGGTTGATTCTCAGCTCCAGCGTGCTCCACTATGTCAAGGTGCCAATCGGCTTTTGTCAAGACTTTAAGGAACTCCCTGATCCCAGTGCTCCTGGATGCCACCAGTGATATCACTTAAGCATTTTAAACACTTTTAAACTATACTACCATGTTTACCAACCGATTCCCTGCAAGCATCCAGCACTTACCTATTTCATCACTTTAAACCTCCGTGAGCTTTCCTAGACTGAGAAACTTGATGGATTCGCTCAAAAGATGGCCTGTTTGCTTCACAAAAGGTCGCCATTCCTCCAGTGCAAAGTTCCCCTTTCTTGTTGAAAGATATATATATATATATATATTGAACAATGAGATAGTTTTCATGGTATTTTCCTTACTTTGGCAGGATTGCAGGTTGGATCTTCGGCTGTGTTGTGGGACATCTTCGTGGCGAACATGTGTTCTGTAGCTAACAAATGTGGGATTCACCCAATGCCTCAAAGCATGCCCAAAATCATCCATTTTCCTGGGATTTCACCCCATCCCCAAATGGGAGTCGTTTGTGGTATTGGGTTTACCACATGATTTGGTCATCCCAAGCGACCGGAAGGCTGAGCGGCATTTGAATGCAGTGCTGGACGAAGAAGATGCGTTTCTCGGTGCGGTGATGGATATTCTGATGCTGTTTCTCTCGATTCATTGTGGATAATGACATTATCATATTCTGGAGAATGTATTGCATTAGGACATATTAGGACATTATGGACTCTCATACTCTAAATATGGGATGATTTTAGATGATTGATGGGATATTTGAGGTGGACTGCCGACGCCACGGCCATTCATGGGAGAACAACCACACCCAGGAACCCTTCACGACAGCACCAAGAACATGCAGAGTTATATAGATCAATGCAAGATGTAATTCGGTAGGAACAGGGAAATGATGCTGGTGCAACTAGGAAAATGTCGAGAAATACGCATTTCAATACATACAGCCAGGTATGAAGCTCTTTACAATTCGTGAATTTGTACCGTAATTGTAAGGATAATAACAACAACAATAATAGTGATAATAGCAACAAGAGTAATCAGAATAATGGTACTTCTTCATTCCTGAAGCAAGAATGATAACAATAGGGTTTCAAATACACATATAGATGTCAAACTATTTGCGTATATAAGGCCCTGCCAATCTACCGCATCACATCGGTCGATCCGCCCAGTTCCTACGTGGTATTCCTGCAGACACGTTTGCACGGCGAGGGTCGCGACAAGTCACGGATGCTTGGCAATTCAAGCAGCCAAAACTCGAGACAGCATTTATTGGAATATTCATGGGTATGAAAGGGTAAGAATGGGATATGATTACTGGATATTGTTTAAACATATTAGTAGGATCTGATGTAACCAACCAGATGATACAGAAGCAGAGTTATTTTACCATACAGGGATGTAAGGAGGATTTAATGGATTTAATTGATCCAACGCAAAGACACACAACTAACCAATGTGATATGTGGGTGTGTCTGAAGATGGATATATCACCTAGTTGCCCTAGTTTATGGTAATTTCAATAGAGAAAGTGATGATTGACACCAGTGGATTCAGTACCATACTGTCAGACAAATCCAAATAGCTGCACCCGCAAAGTACCTAGAAGCTCTTGCAATATCTAGAATCCAGAACAGGTAGCGTTCAAGCATCAATTTAGTTTCCTTAAATTCATCCATCTGGACACCGAGTGGGCCAAGGTGGTTGCATAGCTTTTTTTGGCTTCCAAGTTTTGGCTGCGGCCAAATATTGACTTCCAATGGGGCACCACTTAGACGATGTCATGTTTGTATTGCCGACGGCTGCACCCCTGTTCCTGGCCAAGGGCTGCTAGCAATGTGAGCAAAGTGGACAGCAACCATACGCAGGCTGCGCCGCATGGAGAGAGGATTTGCCTGGGTTTTAGATGGTTTCAGGATGAAGCCGCCGACTCATTTGGATTTGTTTGGAGACTTTGTGGGGCGGCGGGAAGTTCCCCAAAGAAGATCCCCTACCAATTCTCTCACTTTTGTCCCCTACCATTTTAGTCCTTGGGAACTGCTGGAGATGGGTCCTGCTAGAGTCAGGTGCACAAAGTCAACATGACCAAGGTCAACAACACAGAGAAGAAACTCGGTTGGGAAATGCCCAGCAGGAATGGAGACACTACCCTTTGGATCCCTTTTGGTAACGAGCTTCAGGAGTTCAAATCCACCATTTTCAGATGGTTTCCCTGGTGAATGTCTGGGTTTTCCAGTTCCAGGTTGCTTTTCATATCCGCACACGACATGGGATACATGCGGGAGATACGATGATGTCATGAATATAGCCAACCGCTTGAAGCTGTCTCCCTGCCGCTGTCATTGGGATGGTCGCCTCTGGCAAACCATCATTCGAATGAACCCCCCATTGGTGGATGTTTACATCCAACTATTGAATATAAATCTCCTAATGCGGCATTGCAAGTCTAAATGAAGGTCGCCGCTGAACATTAGCGAACGACGCCCTGGATCATCCTTGATAGTCAGTGCGCGCACTGGTGGTCACAAGAGAGTTGTAAGTGGACTATGACCGTTCATGACCCCAGTATCACAATGGGAGTGCATCCCAGTACAGGTCTTCGGCCACCATGTCGTCCCGACCTAAGGAACCACTCCAGCATCAACCGCACGAGCCTATCACAACGATCTGCATCAACAAAGGCCGGGAGAAGGGAGGCCATAGGGACGCCATGTACTGAGTTGAATTTGAAAATGGATGAAAATGGCATATATTACCTAGATGGATGAGAGAGACCTAGGTAAGGCTATTTTAATGGGGAAATGGGTGCACGATTTTTGGATAAATCCAAATGAGTCGAGTTTGCCTTGCGGGCTACCAACTGCACAGAAACCCGTTGAGTGGTGACCAACTTAAGCCAACTGTCGCTCACAAAATTCTTAATCACGGATAGATGACTTCGCGATAGGTCCTTTCCAAAGCGCAGGCTTCATGGCATTTGGGTTACATTTGAGCCAGTTGACTGATGTTTAATTTGCAAGGCATGATTGCCCTTGATTTGGAAGCGTTTCAGAGCCAGGGGTGGTCCAGACTCGAGAGATGCCATTCTATTTCACAATATCGTCATATCGGTCATAGCCACAGGATTCAGGAAGTACCGAGCCTTAAAGCATCTTCAAACTTTGCCCACTGACAGTTCCAAACGAACTTATGGCCCGACCAGGATGAGCCTAGGTACTCATCCCATTATATTCCGGCTATATTGACATCCTAGTCCACTTAGAATTGGGTGTGAAAATGGTATATCATCACATGTTCACTTCGAGAATGTATTCAATATGGTTGACAAGCATTTTCACCTTCAACATGGCAATAGATTGGAGTAAATCCACACTTTCAGACACACCCAAACATCGAGGTGGTTGTGTATCTGTACATATCCCCATTATATTACATGCCATCCCCATTAAGTTCCATGCTATCCCCAGTCGGCGCCGGATTTCGGCGACTACGTGAAGGTGGCTGGCAGCCGTTGGTAATTTAACGTAGCTATAGAAACCATGGCTTTGTTCGATGATTTACCTATGAAAGCTGTTCTTTTCCATGCTTATGTTGAAATATGTTAAATAACCAGGGGGTAAACTGAATGTGGGTTAATCTGAATTTGGGGATATTAAAGGGCAGGGATATATAATAATTTTAATCAATATATTCTATGGGATGTCCAATGGGATTTTGAACCAACTTGCTATGATAGTTGGGTCTGATTGAAAATGGGGTATGCCCTCCAAATTGCATTCTTTTCTGCTGCAATGATAAACCAACAAATTTTGGGGGTGCCGGTTAGCCAAATGTGCATGTTTGGTGGTTAAGACACCATGTCATGTGTGATTGCATCTTTGATAGTCAAACCCTCATGTTTGATGATGTTAAATGATGTTAAACCCTTGTTTGATTGTGAAACCCCTGCATACATTGCCTACATACCCATGTTCGATGGTTCAAAACCCAAGTCAATTTTTATGATCTCCAGATTTTGTGGTTAATCAGTATTCAACCATGTCTTGTCATTTGTTCATTTTAGGAAGTTAAATGAAAATCCCTTAAATCCTTAAATCCCTACGTTTGCTGGTTTCATCCTTATGTGTTTGGGCTTAGCTATTCATTTTGAACAAAATCTCGGACAAGTTTGTCCAGGATTTAACCAGGTTTTTAAGTTAACAACATGTCAATGTAATCATATTTAACCAGGATATAAAAGAATACTTGACCATATTTAACCATATTTTAACATAGTCTTGAAGTAAATTCATTGCAAATCCCCATTGAAATCCCCATCTTACGCCAGGCCTTTGCCGCCTTGGCGGCTGAAACCACCGCCTCGGTGGGCGACGCCATGGGAGGCGCAGTCAGCCGTTGAAGACTTGGGAAGATGGAAATTTAAGCTTGGAGATTAGCCAAAAGCTTGGGAAAACTTGGGAAAAACATGGAGATGAGCCAAAAACTTGGAGATTCGCCAGATCCTTTGAATCATGAATGTGTTTCTCTGTACACACATGGATAGATTTGAAGCTGTTTAACCAACAAGAATCGGAGATTCGAACCGGAGCTTGGGGTTCGTCAGGCCCCGGCAGTTCACTGTTTGGTTAGTTTGACGATGCATTTGCACCGATAACTGTTTCCTCAAAGCCACTCAAACATATGGGTTTATCCGAAAGTAGGGTAGAGAGAAAATGATGTTTCATTATAATTTTCACCTATTTAAGTGACCATTTTTACGGTATACCGGTATACCCTCAGACACACCCATATGCAGATTCTGGCCCGCTTTCAAGTCCGTGGTTTTATATGGTTATGCTTTGGATGCTTCTCCGAAATGACTGGCTGGTCCTATGCTTGGAAGATGTGTTCTTACATGTGATATCAACGGTACTCTGGAAAGTATGTCATATGCGAAATGTTCAGGAAGGTAAGCCTGAAAATCACAGCTAAGGTGTGCAGCATTTCGCTCTTTAGCAATTCAACAGTTTGCGAACCTTTGCGAACTGGAAGCCACGGCCCATTAGATGATTTACCTACCAAACATGTTAGTCTTCCAGTTCCCAAATGGTGAAATTACATGAAATTACCAGAGGGTACCCAGATTGATAGATGATTTTCTCACTATGTACCCATTATATTCGTATTGTATTCCTATTATATCCCCATTTACCTCATGAATGTCAATTATTTTCAGTGAAACCATGTGAAACCATAGTCGCCACTTGCAGCGTCTCTGGTTTTACAGGTGGCGCTTCCAACGATGAGACCCAGGAGATTGGGCCATCCGAAATTCAGCCGCTGACTGATGGTTTCAAATCTGACTCGTGTTTTTGCCCTCTTGATTTAATGATTTTAATGGAATTCATGAGTGTTCCACTCTTCCACCACCCAAAAATGATCCGAGTTTAGAATATGACTCTTACGTTCAACCAGGTTTGGGAGAATGATGATATAATGATCCTAATTGACTTGTGTATTTTCGACATGGAAATTCACCAAGCCGCTCATGATTTCCATTATTATGTCGAGGTACGAAAATGAAATGGCCCATAGCCACATCAAAAAAATCGGTCGCCGGGTGATGGATGGGCCCCTTGTTGATACCCAACTCTTGAGCCCGTTTGGTCGTTTCTGTGTCTTGGAATTGGGGCTTCCATCTCCAAAGTCACGTTGCATGCTCTTGGGGTGCAACCATGTGCAACCCATTGCAATCCTCAAATTCACATCCTCCAAGTGTCGGTCATCATGAAATATCCACCTTTCATTTGGGCCTGGTACCTGCAGTCCCCAACTCCACGATGGAATCCAATGAGTCTAGTGTCGAGTCTTGTCGTAGCGTTGTAAAAATGTGGTATAGTTGGATTGGACAACTTTCGTTTTTGAAGATTATCTATCTTCAATAACCAACTGTATTTTATTATGAACTTCGAACACTAAAGATGTGCAACACATGAGGACGAAGCAGTTGGGACATCAGCTGCGGTTGGTGCTACCATTGGAGTTGTTGTCAGATACTCGGTGGCTGCTTTGGACCACATGATCACAACAGATTCACATGGAGAGAATTGATGAGAAGTTTCCCTCGTCGCCGTCGGCCTCTTTTTTGTCAATTTTCAGACTTGAGGTTGGCGCAACTGTTGGAGTGTAAATTGAAAATATAATTCTGAAAATTAGAATCAAAATATATCAAAACTTTGAATAATCAATAACAAATATTTGAACAACCTTTATTTCTACAATTGTATTGTTATATAATTTAACTTATTATTTAATTTATATATCTATTTACTCAGATCCATTTATTTTTCAATAAAGGCCATATATATATATATACGTAAATATATATGTATATATGTATATATATTTATATACGTATGTAACCTTATATTCGCCTTCGGAACGTAAGTTTTGAAACGAATGAAATATGAAGAGGTAGGGAGAAGATAAAGGATTGGAAATAAATATTCAATTATATTTAATATAATATGAAAAAAAAATAAAAAAGTATATTTAATAATAATTTGAATTATTGAAAGAATATAATTAATTTTCTAATGATAAATCTGAATTTTGAAATAATTAATATTATTTTTTTTTATTAATATTTTTTGCAATGAATTTATTGAAATAATTTTAAAATATAATTTATTGTAATATTATTCGATATTTAATTAAATTTATATTTTTCGAAATTAATTTTATTAAATTATATTTAATTAAATAACTAATATAATTAAATATATATATTTTAAAAAATTATATGTAATATTATATAATTAATATATATTTAAAAATAATAGGAAGTAATGAATATATATTTGATGAAAAATATATTATATATTTATATATAATATAATTTATATATAATATAATTGATAATATTATAATTATTTAATATATTATTATAATTATTTTACTTAATTTTGGATAAATAAGAAAAAAATAAATGAATAAAGAAATAGAATATTAAAAAAATAAATTATTAGATGATTAGATAAATGAATAAATAAGTATAATGATATATGATGAATTAATTAATGTATTATTGTATTAATATTATGGTAAATTGTATTAATATTATGGTAAATTTCTAAATAATAAATAAATTGATGAATGATTATTAAAAATAGATATAAATATATTATAATTTTCTTTAAAAAATAAACTTGAAATTATGCGAATACGATTTTTTTTTTATTATATTGGATTATTGAATTAAATTATTTAGATTTATTTAAAATTATCTGGAATTTGTGCACCTATTATATTTTTAATATAATTTTTATTTTAGGAATTATTGGGAGGAATTGCTTCTTGCGTGTGCCTTATGTATTTGGGTAGATGCTGGTATAAATTTGATTTCAAGATTTCAAGATTTATGAATTTAACCCATATATAGGACTATTTGACTATAGACGGGTAAAATTGATATAATATCCTAACCCAATATAAAAAAAATTAGAAATTATCGAATTATTTAAAGGCTTGCGCCTGACAGCCGGTAGGGAAAGGGTTGGTTGACCCTGTCTAATCCCATGATGGCCCTATCTTCGATTATTTTCATCATCGTTGGTCCATCTTCGCCCTAGCTTGACCTATCTTACCTCTATCTTGACCTATCTTGGCTTCATCTTGGCGCCCCCGTTGCTACATTAGTCCCATCTTGGGCTATATTATCCCTATCTTGGCCCGATCTTGGCCATATAATGGCTCATGTTGGGTCCATATTGGCCCATCTTTAGCCCTATGTTGAAGCCCTGTTGGCGATATAGGAGGTCATCTTGATTGAAACCCCTCCCGGAGACTAATTTTTCCGTCCCGCACCCCTCCGCGGAAGCCAAAACCACGTAAAAACCACGATTTTTGAACATCGCCAAAATAAAATTCATGGCAGCCAAAGGGCCCGAAACCATGAAAACGATGTTTTTGCCACCTCACACGCACGATCCATTGTAAATTACGCAGGCATCAGTGGGTAGGAGGTCGGGCGGGGTTGGGTCGGCGGCAGGGGCAGCTAGGGTATATCCGGGCGCCGGCCCCGGTGAATCCGTGTGCTGCCCAGAAGGCCTTCGGTGATAATCGAGATGATCGCTCCTGCCGCCGACCCGTACCCGCCCCCACTGATGACCCTCTAATTTACAGAGGATTGTGCGTGTGATCAGAAAAATAACAAAGCTCGGGTGTTTCGACCCAAGTAGGCGAACATGTCACCAATATAGCCTCCATTTAGGTCCCAACATGGGTCAACATGGGGCCAACAGAGGGCAAGATCGGGCCAACATGGGGTCAAGATGGTGCCAATTTGGGCCAGGATGGGGCCAATATCGACCAATATAGGGCCAATGTAACGCCAATATAGGCCCGCTTCGGCTCCACATATTTGTCGGCGAAGCTTAAAAACCGTGGTTTTTACGTGGCATTTGCTTCCGCGGAATATCCGGGACGGAAATATTGGCATTTTGAAGTTCTCTTAATATAATTGGTCTAGTACATCGCGAACAAAGCCTCAATATAGGCCCCAAGATGGATCAATATGGGCCAACGTACGCCCAGCGAGGGCCAAGAAAGAGCCAAAATAGGATGCATATGGGCCAAGATAAGGCCAGCATAGGGCCAATATAGATCACCGTAGGCTCCAAATGGGTCCAAGATGGACCCAAGATGGGCGCAAACTGGGCCCAATCTGGCCCAACCCGGGCCCACCAAAACCGTGGTTTTTACGTGGTTTTTGCTTCTGCGGAGGGGTCCGGGACGAAAAATTGGTATCTGGGAGGCTTTTCAACCAAGATGGCCTCAATATCGCCAACAGAATCTCAACATAGGCCTCCAGATGGGCCAACATGGGCCCAATATGGGCCAACCTATGACCAACATCATAGGGCCAACCATTCCTTTCCTTGCCAGCGCCCGGCTGTCAGGTGTAAGCCTTTAAATAAGCTTCGATTACCATCGAAGGCCCTCCGGGCAGCACACGGGCGTCCTGGCCGGCGCCCGGATTTGATATCGATAAGGTAAAAAGTAATTTGCGATTTTTTTTTGACGAAAAATATATATATATTTAAAATAAAAATTCATTTAATATGTTTTAGATATTTTTTTTGAATAAATGCATATTTTCGTATTTAAACCAATTTTGTTGTACGTCCGCGGTCGTTCTTCCCAGATCCTATTATAAATTCAAATTATAAAAGAAGAAAATATCTGAATATGTACGGATAAAATTGAATTTAAAGAAATATTTATATTTGAAAAAAATCCGATTTAATTTTTATTCTTCAGAATTAATAATTATCTAATAAATTAATAAATAGTGTTGCGAGACGATTCCGCTTATAGAAAGTTCAAAATTCCCATGAAGAAATTATTAAATATATTTTCATATTGAAGGCGTATATCTGTAATGGTGAGCAATTTTCTATAAGATTTGTCCAATATAAGATATTTTTTAATTCGATTAATTCCAAAAAGATATTCGAGGAACGATTATCGTCGATATGAATCGGATTGAAATCGAGATCGGGTTAATTAATTAAAAGCGACTCCATAATTTTAGGATATTAAATTATTAAATTTCAAAGATATATTTGAGTATATCTTATTTGTGATATGAATAATTTTTCAATATTTGGATATATTATATATATTTATTGAAGAAATTATCTATTCCAGATAATCTGATATATGAATTAGGTCACTCTCTGGCATATGATTTAGGTCGCTCAAAAAATATGGATATTTATTCTCGGATATCTCAATTAATTTTTGAATTTTTCGCAGGGAAATAATAAATCGAAAGGGATCTCTAAAATATTATTTATTTCTTGATATATCTATTTATATTTATTTGTTTGTTTATTTATTTATTTATTTGTCTCATTTCTCCTTATAAAATTAATGTATAAATTAGAAATTTTATAATTCTATTTTAATTAGAAAATAAATATATATTATCTAATGATATTTATGAATTCAAGGAAAAATATCTATTAAAAAATAGAAAATTGGAATCTATATTGGAAATATATTCGTTATAGGAAAATATATATTCTTATTCATTTATATTGGAAATATCTATTTAATTGAATTATATATTTAAATAATTCTTGGATATTTTTCATACCAAAATTTACAAATTTATAAATATCCAATATTTATTTTAATTATCTTATTCAATAAAAAAAATATTTGATCTAAAATAAAATATATTTCAAATTTATTAATCAGAAATATATCGGCAAAATATCTATTTGAAATATAGAAATAATATCAAATTAATTTCAGAAATAAATTATGCAAATCAAAATAAAATTCATATATTGGATCCAATATAGAGACGAATTAATATATTATTTCCAATATTAAATTTTCAATATTAAATTTTCAATATCTGAATTTATCCCTTATTTCTTTATAAATCAATAAATTACGAATTAAAATGATAATAGATTTATATTTATTAAAGATATAAAATATAATTTAGAATTTAATTTCATTAAATTTATCGATATTTTTTATATAAATTTAATCTAAAAATCAATGAAAAAAATATATATATATAGTATCGAAAAATAAATATATTTAGATATATATTTCTAGTATTTTCCTATAAAAAAATATAAATACATATAAAGAAATTAAATATATATATATAATTCTATATATATATATATAAATTCAAAAAAATGAAAATATGATTAGTAACCATACGATGATATTTTTGATAGAATTTTCGGAAAGAATATATAAATAAATAAATATTTGATGGATAAGAATCTAAATATACTAAATAAAATAATATAAAATTACTATATCTAATTTCTTTATATTTATAATTATATATATATTCAATTTTTTAAATATATATATTTATATTTCTTTTTATTTCTTTGATTATTCAATAAATATATTTTCTTCAAATTACCCATATTCTTATGCAGATATATATCAAAATCGCTCCAATCCATGCCTCATCAACAATAAAAATATGCGGAAAAAAATATACGGACGATAAAAAATAGAATAATTCGATATCCGCATTTGATTATAAGATTAAATTATATAAAAATCAAAATAAATTCGAATCAAATTTGAATTCCTTTAAAATCATCAATAGAATTAGAAATCAATTTGCTCATATATAAATATAAAAATTTTAATTCAATTTATTTAAGAAAAATATAATATATTTAGAAATTATATTTTTTGTTTATAATTCAATAAAATACAAAATATATATATATATATATTAAAATTCCATAAAATAAAAAAAAAATATATCTAAAAAAAATGCAAAAATCAAAAATATATTTTTTTTTTTATAAATATCTAATTATTCATATAAAGAATAAAGAATAATATTATAAATCGTATAATTTCTTTTCCAAACACATACCCAAATATAAATATTCGCAAATTTCCTAACCATTAAATTTAATTAATTTAATAATAAAGCATAATATTCTTAATTTTTAAAAAATATTATATATCAATACTAGGGTTGGGCCGCTGTTTCCAACAACGTGGGCTTTCGGATGATCTCTTGTAAAAAAAAAATATATTTATTATTATTCGAAGGAAATTTAAAAGCTAAACCTTCCGACAATATGGATAAATAGAAAACGCACAGCCATAAAGAAAATAAGAAGATGAAGAAAATCAGAAGAAAGAAGATCAGATAGGAAGAAAATCAGAAGAGAATAGATGCAGGTGCCCCAAAAGGTAGGAAAATTTCGAAATATTCTCTTTTTCCAATATTTTATGACTCCGGAGGGTCGAATAGTAGGCTCGCTAAAGCGGCGGGTGCGGAGATCTTGGCAAAAAAGATATGGAAAATTACATGCCGTTATAACGAATTTGGAAATAAAAAATATAAAAATATCTCATATTCGGACCACTTTTAGAAATAAAGATGTGGAAAAAAAAAAAAAAAGCACGGCGTTGTAAAAGTCAAAAATATTTAAAATTATCATTTTCGAACCCACCAACCCACCAACCCAACCCACCAACCCAACCCACCAACCAACCAACAAAACCCACCAACAACCAACCCAACCCACCAACCCACCAACCCAACCCACCAACCCACCAACCCAACCCACCAACCCACCAACCCAACCCACCAACCCACCAACCAACCCACCAACCCACCAACCCAACCCACCAAC
>BGPT01000171.1:333305-370946 GCA_003297045.1 Symbiodinium sp. clade C Y103 | reverse complement strand
TTCCCCAAAAAGTGGCGGAATTTGGGGATTTCGGACCCTGGCGATTTGCGCGCGGCAGCTCATGTGTACCCAAATCGTAATATTAGTAGTAATAATTTATATATTTAATAAAAATATATAATTAAAAAATAATTCATAATATAAAAAATAAAAATAAAAATAAATTATCATATATATTATCTAATAATTAATATATATTAATAATTCCAAATTTAATATCTTTAACAATATATTTAAAATATCGAAAAAGAATAATTTTCATTTTTTTTTTAAATATATATAATAATATCATATAAAAATATTCTATCAACATATTCTATAAGAATTATTTTTCAAAAATATTTCAGGAAAATATTTTATTATTTTATTAAAATTCTTTCGATATTTTGTAATTAGAATCTATTTATTGATATTATTGTTCAAATAAAATGACGGTGGTTTCAATTGATTAAGTGTTACAATTCCGTAGATTTTGTTTTCAAATGTCAGGTAGTAGTGGGTTCAATGTCGCAAGAGTTATGAGCAAAGCCTCTTCGGTTCCTTAGCAGTAGGCAGGATCCAAGGGTTTTGGATGATAGCCGGCAGATCCTGAGAAGATGGTCTTTCAAATTTCAAACCCCACAAGTAGTGGGAAGGTACAGCTACAGATCCCTCATGAACCTCCTTTCCTGAAAAATCAATCCCACATGAAGCTATTCAGACACAGCAGCGGATCGTTCGCGACTTCTGCCGAGGACAAATATTCACGTAGCGCGTGAACAGAGAGGCTGGGTCTGTAGCGGCATCGTAGCCACTTCTTTCATCAGCAATAACCTGGACAAAGAAATTCTCCAACATCCCAAGGTGAAACGATTCCATACTTGTTCTATCTTGTTCTTGTCCAGAAGGGGCTCACCTTGTGACAAACTTGATGAGGAAACTCATTCTCTCAATTATCAGATGGGGGTTTCACCCAAATTTTCAAAGTCCCAAATCTCGCCTCTTCGAATCCACCAAGGCCACCAAAGGCCACCAACAAGTGCCTTCGCGCGCTTGCTGCGCTTGTTAGGATCACCGGGACCACCGGGAAACTCCTAAAGTCTGTTGATTTTCCACTCGACCATCAGATCAACGTGGAAACCCCGATCTGCAAACAAGCCTTTGCAATAGAAGTCCTTCAAACCTGTTCGGAGATTACGACCGAATCTTTGGTCCTAGCTCAAGGTCAAGCTTTGCAGCTGGCAGCGCTACTCCATCCAGGTTCTGGTCAAAATGCCAGCCAAACATTAATTTCTGCAATCATGCTGGCAACGTTACGCGTTGTAAGCTCTGATGTGCCCAGGTCAAAACATGGCATATGGGATATGGTCATCCGTCCCACAATGGCAAGCCTCATGATATCAAAATCTCGATGAATGGATCGATGACGCAATATGTGAAAATACGATATGTTTTGACCATGGCACATATCATATTCTTGCAAAACCAGACCGTTTTCAATCACCTACTCCAATCTGAAAATGTCTCCCCTAATCTTCAAAATCAAAAATCCCCAGCAAAAAACGACAAATCCCGTCCCTCAACGGTTCCAACCACCGGTTCCAACCATTGGTTCTGCTGTGGCGCCCCACTGGAACTTGGGCAGACGTCCCAAGCCCAGGACCTCGCCGCGCTCAGAGGTGCCAATGGTCAAATCGTATGCGCCGAAGGGGCACTCCTTCGGAGAAGCAGGTGCCGTGGTGCCCGCTGGGGCGGCAAAGGAGATGGCGAAAATCGAAAGGATTTCTGGAAGGATACATTCATATGTGAATTATCTATAGTCTATAGTATGTATATATATATATAATTATATATATATGTCAATATCTATGTCTATAAGGATGGATTTTTGTGTCTTTTCTTCAATGGAAATGGTGGTTTTGGCCAGGTCTGATTGCCGGAGGATCCCGTAATAAATGCCATCCAAAGATAGGATTCCATCTTATCATCTTGAATGAAGTCCTCGTGATGCCACTCTTACCTCCCCGTGCTGCTTCTCCTCAAACACAGCCTTCAAACTTTTGGCCAGCCTGTAGCCAAACAAGTGAGACAGAACCTCGTGGTTTGAATAGGAATAAGTACAGCTTCTCGACCTATTGGAAATTTGCATTAATCTCAAAAGCGGTGGCATGATCCTTTTATCATTTGGGCATCAATTTCTGAATTGAATTCGGGTGCATTTTTCACTTCAAGTGATCTCCATCAAACATCTAAAAAGGTCCTCCAAGATGCTACTCCCTCAATCCCAGCTGGTAGGAGGCTTAATGGGGAAATGATCCCATCATTTGGGTGGTCTAAGTGAAACACCTTGCAGGTTTTCCCCCATCTTTTCTGGTAAAATCATCCTGTAAATCTTCCCTCAAACCAATTCTGGGAGAATTGATCCCTGAAGTTTTGCAATTCCGTTCTATCCCTGACACACCTTGGCCACAACCCCAATTTCCCGGGAATCAATGACAACGGCTACCCAGTCCCGCCTCGTTTGGAAGCCCCAGTAGAGCCCACTCTTGGTCCGCGGCTCTGACGGCTCAACGGCCACACCTGTCATGTTGGATAATGATATAGTTGGATGATGTTGGATGAAAATCCACTTGGACGGTTCACAAAGAAAATGACTCTGCATTGCCCTGAGCCCATGAGCCTTAATTTTGACCGATAGGCCTATGGGAATGGGTCAGTAGCTCTCATGCGGTTAATCAGCCAGATATTTCGATGTGCAGGAGGGTTCAATGGTTGAATTGCCCAACTGCAGCTCAAGAAAATGGAGACCGCTCAACAAAATTCGCATGTCAAGTCCTTGAAAAATTGACAAAAAAAAACTAAGAACTGGGTCAAACCCTAAGAACTGACTTGACCATTAGATATCCATATTATACTCCAATAATCCGTCATTACCCACTATAATCCAGTATTACTATCCACTATCATCCATTAATGTTGGTAAAACAATGCCATAAACCATCCCCAATGACTCACCAAAAATGTATAGATGGAATTTCAACCTTCCAAACTAGTGGGTGGTTTATGGCACTGTTTTGCCCATATTATAGTTATCATTACCATTGATAGTCATCATTAATTATCATTACTAGCCATTATTAGCCACTATTAATCACTATTAATCACTATTAATCACTATTAATCACTATTAACCATTATCAACTATTTTTATAGTCCATTGATCATCAAAAAAAGTTCAGCCCACCTCGCTGCACCGCACCACTGCCGCGGCCGCCGCCACGCCCGCGGCCACGGCCGCCACGGCCACCGCCTCGGCCGCTGCCGGAAGCGGCGGAAGCTTCAGCCGCTTCGGGGGCGTCCTGTGGGGCTGATGGGATCACTTGTTCAGAGAAATCCATCAAAACTGGTGATTTAACATGATCTAATCATCAATAATGGTTCTTCATCAATTCATTTTTCAGAAAAAAATGGTGATTCAACATGGTTTAACCATCAAACCATAGTGATTTGACCATGAAAAATGATGATTTAAGCATCAATACTGATGAAACATGGTGATTGAACCAACCAAACTAGGGATTCAATGGATTGGCTTGAAGGAAAATCTAGTTGTTGGGGGTTCGGGGGTTTTCCCTCAAACCAATTAATTCTTAATCAAACAACAACTTGCGGGATCCGAAATCCGATGTTTTGGGGGTTGAACCAACAAAAATCTGGAGATGTCTTCAGAGCTTAGGCTTATAAAACGAATGAAAACGAGCCGGGAACAAGCATGGTACTGGATTGATGTGCTTTGCACAACCAATGCCAGAGGAAGGCGCTACAACCCGAGCCAGAAAACTATGAATCCGGCCCGACAAAGGAGCCAAGCCACTTGGTGGCATGGGGTAGCAGTAGCCCTCTGAAATTGTGCATCTTGGGCTTGATGGCAAAAGAAGAAAAGACCCCAATAGAATTTGGGGGTTGCCACACAAATTCAGGTATGAACCCCAAAAAGAACGTGGATCTAAGCAACAAATAACAAATATCAGGGATTGGGATTACCCAATAAACGGAGATATCACCCCCACAAAAAATTGTAGATTCATCGACTCAACGACCGAAATCAACGCTTCTCCCCTATCCCCTATCTGGATAATTTTCATGATCAATCCCGACTGAATATCTAGAAGGATTCAACAAAAAGGGAGATTCACCCAGGTTGACCAGCAAAATCTGGAAAAGTCCTCTCACTGGATTGGTTTAAGGGAAAATTTACAGGAAACCCCTATATTTCATGGGAAAATCCATGGTTTCCGGTTAAAATTTTCCCAGTAACCAATCCATTGATCCTCCAATTTGACCAGTGGTTGATACAGCCAATATGTTGGAATCTCCGTGGTATGCATCCTGCATAGCTTCTCCCTGTCCACTCCTCCAACCGCACCGTGACACGCACGTCGCTGGCGATTTCTTTTCCTGGCGTCTGAAGCACGTGAGCGAAACAACACACGAGATGAAACCAATGCTCGATCTTTGAGTTTTCCAGGTACAGTACATGATGAAACTGTCTGGAATTATGTGACAGGAGTGGATTTGACATGAATTGACCAGCAAAAAAAGGCCGTTGAAGCTAAAAAACTCAGGAGTTCTCCAACAAAAACGGGAATTTGAGTTGGCAGAGGAGGAATTCCCCAGCCCAAGATGTTTTTCGTCAACCAAAATTTGGAATTGGACCAAAGAAAAGTGGGGATTTCCAGCACCAGTTCAGCCTCGAAGCCACACAGGCTCCGGTAGGCCACAGTTCACCCAGCAACCTGCAGGCTGCCATGCTGGAGGTAGATGTTTGGACATGTTAAATTGATAGATTGATAGATTTATATTAGGTATTAATATATTACAATATGATAAATAAATATCAATGACGTACGACATATGAGATATAAGAGAGAGAGAGAGAGAGCAAGAGAGATACAGGCATGTAACAGTCATTAACAGTCCATATATCATAGACATGTGACGTTAGATATACCAGGTGAAAACTTCCAACGCTCCTGCGGAAACGCGGGGCACCTTTCTCATCTTCCGTTGGCGCCGGCCAACCCTTCTGCAGCACCACTCCTGCGAGGCAGATCGAAATGTCACAATGGTCCAATGGCAGCAACAACCAATGGTCCAATGGTCCAATGGGGGAATGGGATGGTTATTATAGGTCATGAAACCCATTCCCTACTAAGCACCAGTAAGAAGAAGCAGAAGACAATGATGAAAGAAAAGAGGAGAAGAAGAAAATGATGATGACCAATGGCTTCTCCGACCTTCTCCATTGCCCCCCCATATGTCCCGTCAATCCTTCTCGGTACGGCAAGTGCTCGTGTTTTCGCAGGTGATGCGGAGCATCGAGTGGAGCCAGAAGACCCACCCACTTCAGATCCTGCCGAAGGATGGCCCCCAACCACTGCTGGTAGATTTGCCGCCTTGAAACTGCCAACAAAAATCAACCAAAAGAATCAGAAGTACTTGGATCAAGTTAGATCTTTGGAGAATCCAAGTACATCCCCCATTCTTTCCCCAAGAGTTTCCCACAAACTCAAGGTTTCACAGGGCCTTGTGCACCGGCACCAGCTGCTTCCGCAGGTACTGAGGCGTTTCCAAGTACTGCAAGTTCCGCGCGAAGAAGGCCATGCCATTGGAGATGCCATCCTGGTCGTATCGCATCGCCGCTGGGTACTCGGCTCGTCTGGGGTACCGTGATACCTGCATCTAGAGATCTTGACGCCAAAATCCACCCATTGATAGATCTTTAGCTGAATTATATTGAATTATCACTTACTTGGAAAAAAAAACATCGGGCTGGTTTCCTGACAAAACGATCAGGATGATCAGGTGTGGTGCTGTCGGCCAGTGAGGCCGCGAAATCTGCGATCCACCATCAGTTCGCTCGTGGCATCCCCATTTTATATTCATTTTATAGCTGATCTTCCTGTTCCAAATGGGGTTAATCAATCATGATTAGGATTTCTGCGGAGTCATAAATGATAAACCTTTAAACCCCCAGATGGATCAATCACTCTGCTGCCCTGGGTGTCCACTCAAAATACCCCTATCAAGAAAATCCATAGACAAGAAAAAACCAGTTTCTTTGGCGATTCCAGTAATTCCCGATTTTGCTTTAAATAAATCAGTTACCATCTGCTGGGGATGTCTTTCCTCCAAAATCGGCCATGAATTTCGCAAATCTGATCAGTCCATCTAAATGTTTCATCATTTTTGATGGTGAAATCATGGAAAATCATGGTCAAATCCCTGGTTTTTTGGTGTTTTATTTTGCCAAATCACGGGTTTCCATGACCCAAATCGGCTCAAAATTCGTTCCTCATCGCTGCTTGGAGCATCCGAACGATCCTCAAAGATCACGACCTGCGGGGACAATTCCTCCTAAAGATGGAAAGTAGAATCCAAGTCTTCAATAGTGGTGAATTGAACTTTTCTCAACTTTTTTGGGGGGGATTCCTGTGCTAACTGTACTATTAACATTAGATGGCATTAGCATTATCATTAGTATATCATGGGTATTCACGACATATATCATCATTGATAGTATCATTAGATGTCACTATATCTTGGACCATCGATGTGTATTTTTTCATGTGTCACTCACATGAAATCGGCGAGAGTTATGATTGAGGGATGATGCCGCCCTTCATCCCCTTCTTCTGTGGCTCAGGGGCCTTGGGTTTGACCCCGAACCCATCCGGAGAGGTAGGGAATATACTAGGAACAAAAAGGTAGCTTGTAATGTGGTCATGGTGTCTGAGATGATGAGCATGATGATTGATTGTTTTGGTGTATGACTAAGCAATGGTGTGGTTGAAAGCCATTAACAATGAAGACATTCTATGATATTCCCGTGTCCGGATCTCCGAAAGGCTTGACGTACCAAACCAAAATGAGAAGCTAGACTTGAACCATCTTCAGATTGGCTTCTCGAATAATGTTAAATGTTTCTGACTCAAGTGTCCTCACTCATTCCAATCATTACTATCGAACCTGCCTGCAAGCCATTCTACCCCATACCCCAAAAAGATCTCATCTCAGGTTCGCCCCACATTTGGAGCATCCCCAAGCCCAGCCCCCAAAACTTTGGGTGTCATCCTCCTACAAAGTGGATAGTATGCATGGCTGGGAAGTCCCACCCTTTTCCATCCAGCATTTGTTGAATAGCTAAATTCATATCCATCTATAACCCAAAAATGGATGATTTATAATGGAAAATCCCAAACAAAAATGGATGATTTGGGGGTACCCCTATTTTAGGAAACCTCCATCTAGAGTCATTCAAACCACAACTCCACTCATCATACCAATTCAACTCAACCATCATGCCATGATTCGATACCCCATCGACCTCCATTCCACCCACCCCATCATCTTTAAACAACATCATCAAACATAATGACAACAAAGAACGATCATCACAATCGTAACAACAGTTATGATCATAACATATCATAACAACAATAATCATGATCGTCCATCATCATCCATCCATCCCCCATCCCATCCCATCATCTCATTGCCTCATCCACGCCGTAGATCGTGAGGGCTCGCGCCATCTGCCCCACCAGCAGCGCCTTCAGCTCCCCGCCCTGCGCGTTCTCCACGATGCTCGCGGGCAGCGCCACGCTGACGGTGTTGGAACGTCCCGACTTCCGCGGCCTGGCGTGGGGCTGGAGATGGCCGGAGATGGGGATGGGTTAATCTGTCACTGTTTTTTTGTTGGAATATGACCATTTTGAATATCATTGTTTTGGAATATAACTTAACTATTGGAATATGTGTTTTGGGATTTTCAAAATGGACCATCAAGAAAATATGAGAAGCTTCTGAGGAGCCGTTTGGCTGTCTTGGGCATACAACCAGCCAGCAGTTTCATTCACAAGTATCCCCACGTTTGGTGGCTAACGCAATCAAATCCTTAAAGCCCATCTCTTCAACCCAGGGTCTGCCAATCTGCCTCATCATCTTGAGGGCCGACGGCTTGGAGGTGTTCACAGGACCTCCCAGGCCGGGAATCCTGGGAATCTCAGCTTAATGTTCATTCAACCAGCAGACACCCAGCCAAAACCATGGCAAGACTTCGACATCCGGTCAAAATGCGATCGTTAGGTATTTCATTCCATGTATTTCCCCTAGGTAGTGGAGGTTTCCTGACATGAGGGTAACCCCCAAATCATCCAAGTCATTCGACCATTTAGTATTGAAACCCATGGTTGTGGGGATCCACCATTTCAAGAAGCCCCCATAGATTTGCCCCATCATTTTGACGGCTGGAACTGAAGCATCTCATAGATCTGGACCGCCTTTGGCCGTCGCTGTCTCTGCTTCCTGCAGGTGAGATTCAGAAGAACGGAGGTGTTCCCTGTTTTTGCAACCCATTTCTACCACGAACACGAATTAATTTACCATTTAACACGCATTGTAATGGTACAATAGATGAACTCTACTCACAAATACTATGATGATCATATTCAATTCTACGGCGTAATGGCTACCCCATTGAGCCTCATTGTTGGATTTTGCACATCAACACTTGCTCAGCGGGTAGGTCCCATGAATCAATTCAACCAGCCCCCCCTTTCTCTCTCCGGAACCCAAAAAATTATGAGGATGCGGCCCTCTCAAGGCTTGATCCACAGGTACACAGCTGAAACGATCAATATGATGCGCAATGTCTGGGCCGATGGCTGCCTCATCATCACCTTTCTTCCTCTTCTTCACCATGGCTGCGAACTGCGCCACAGATGCCACAGCTGGTGGTAGATCACGATTTTGAGACCCCTTTTCAAACTACGAGACGTGGAACAAATTGATGACTTCAATCGGAAGTCAATGGTGTACACGGGAACACAACCATTGACAGTTCAACCCGTCAGCAAATGTTCGCCTGCTTCGGCTGGAGCCACCAATTCATCGAATGGCTTGAAATTGCGGGACAGGTGATTTGAATCGGAAAATTGCCAAGGGCAAATCATGTGGCACTTCGTCAATCCCACCATCCAATGGTACAAATGGCTAACTTGGCAGTTCTCACAGATTTGCTCTTTTTTCCCCGCTCTATCTCTGCCTCGCAACAGCGTCTGCTGAGCGGCACGGCAGCACAGAGTTTCCACTCAGCAATAGATTGAGCTGCTGTGGTCAACCATACCGTGTCTGAAACGATCCGCCCATCCAACGCAGCTATTTTGATGAGATCTTGATGGTTTTTCTGTCATGGTAAGGGTAACTCCTTGTTTACTTATGGCTTGCGGCCCTAGGCGTTTGGGGAGAAATGCCTTTGACTCACACTTCTCGTGGTTAGTAACACTACGATTGCCTAAAGCTCGGCTTCGACACTGAATGGTTAAACTAGCACATATCTCCCCAAACAAAGTACCAGCTTGCAAAGAGTTGAATACCCAACAACATCAAAAATCAAGTTGATGTTGCTTTCCCCGTTCAAACCATGTGTTTCTAGTATCTTTGTCATTTTTTACCAGGAATCCAACGGTGCTGGTTGATCTTCAGCTTGTGCTTCAGGGGGACTTGTTTCTCCGGTCGCCCGCCCCGGCCGTCTCGATTGAGCGCGCAGCCACATCGAGTGCACCGGGTTTTTCTTTTTGGAACCGGTCACCGGAGGGTTGTTCCCTTCCTGGTGACGCGCAAGCGTCGGAAGCTCCAGGGTTTCAAAGCAGCCGGCTGGACAGCTCTCCGATCAAGCCACAGAAACGATGGAAGGATCGGTTGCAACCTTGTGTGCAACGGTCTATTTTGAGCACGATTCTTCCCTTCCTGTCAAAACGACAAGAAGGATCGCAACTATCTGACATTCGATTCCACATCAACCATTTGGTAACAGGCCCTTGTGCCTGCCTTGTTCACACCAACATCCAAATCAACAATCAAGAAACACATTGTCTTCCCGAAATACGCAAACAGAGAAACACCTGTATTTGGATTTCTAAGCATGGTTTCAACACAAAAAAATGAACCAGTTGAACATTTTTGGAAGCATACCCAGCTATGACCATTTTTTTCCTCACCAACATCAGAACATCGCGCGATCAGCTCATCATCAAGGTAGGTTTTCGATCACCCGCCAACGCTTTGGACCCGGTCCGGCTGCGACTGCGGTGGTGCGAGGACTCCTCGTTGGGTGCGGTTGGAGGCGAAAGCCAAGAAAAAGTGGACTTAACATGATTTTAACCATCAATGGGGATATAACCAACCATAAACTGTGCATTTAACCCAAAAAAACATGTGGATCTAATCTAACCATCAAAAATTGGTAGTTTATAGTACGGTAACTGATATGGCCCATAGAAAATTGTCATGAACACGCGGGCAGAAATATCAACCATCCCCCAAATTCAGATAGACCCTGAAAATCACTATCCGGAGCCACGAATTCATGTCCATATTCATATTCATTGCTTTTGGCCTCATCATTAAATTAGGTATTTCCACTTTTGTTGGCTGCAGGTATCCCCACGTTCAAACCCCAATCACTCGCATGTTGTTGGTTGCATCTCCATCCTACACGTCTCCCCAAAATCAAGACTTCAAAAGCCCGAAAAAATTGCGAAAATATGTAGATATACATGGGGGAGTATGTGCATAGCTATAAATCATCCCCAAAATTCCCCAAAAACCTATTTGTGGCAAGCTAAATCGCCCAAAGGCTCGGTGAATCATCACCCCCCATCTGCCAAGGCTCCGTGAGCTGATACTTCGCCGGTACCAATTTCCCCGAGTGTGTTGGGACGCCCAGCTTGAAACCGTGCCCCTGGCTGCTGGCGATGCTGACTTTTAATAGTAATATCAATGTCATTAGTATTACTATCATTTATCCTATTGTTACTACTATTATTACTAGTATTACTATCAGTATTACTATATCATCATTACTATGTTTATTAGTGTTATTATTAGTGTTACCATTACTATGGCGATGGTGATGGTGATGGTGATGATAGCAGCGAAAAGAGATGGACCACCCACCTTCAAGTCCCCCTTGAAACGTTGTTGCAGATGCAAAGCAAAAGAAAACTCCAATGTTGAATCGAAATCCTGTTTATATACATGACATTATGCATTACATTAATATCATTAATAAACACTTGACTTCAAGACACCTGCAAGATCAAAGACTTCAACCTTAGAAAATCATTAAACGCCCATCTGCCGGCCTCTAAAAACCTGAGGGCCCGCTTGTTCTCGCAGAAGACATCAGCCTTGATGCAGGCCGCTCCCTCCATGCTGGACAACTCGATTAAGCGCTTCAGAATCTTGGAGCCCAATCCTGGAGCTGGGTTGAACCAGAATGGGCCCCATTCCAGAAACATATGTGTGATATGTATATATTCTACATCGTAGTTAATCATATACCTTCTCAACGCTCGAGAGCATATTACCCATCCACGCAGGCTCCAAGGTTCAGAGGGCTCGAGCCCTTTGAAGCTTCGAGCTTCAGCACGATGCTCATCATTCGTGTATGTAATATACATACATATACATATGTATATATATATATATATATTCCAGGCTCCCGCCCATGGTATCCCCTTCCCTGGTGGTACCCCACCATCCCCCCCTCTGCCCTGCCCTGCCTTTTGCCCTGTGCCGTTTTTCGGACCGTGAGGCGCCATGGTTGCGTGATCGCCATTGGACATGACAGTATTATTACATCCATTCAATCCACGGTCGACTGTCAATGTCAGAGCTCAAACAGGTTTGGATGCTTCAGTTATTCTATGTATGCATGTATGTATGTATGTAAGTATGTAAGTATGTAAGTATGTACGTATGTGTGTATGTGTGTATGTGTGTATGTGTGTATGTGTGTATGTGTATGTATATGTATATATACAGTGTATAATTCTATATTTTTGCTAGCGGCTCAAGTGGAAAATGTTGAAAACTGCGGCGCTGTCACATCAGCAGCCAGCACCCGCCACGACGTATCATATTGTTGGTTGTATTCTTCCATCATCCCCACTACACTTTCATTTTTTACACATATTATATAAATATTTTACATAATATATATTTTTATATACATACATCCATTAAAAGATATCCCATAAAAACAATGGCTACCAGCCAACCAAAACCGCTTCCTTTCTTTCCCGTAACGCCATCCCTCCTTTCTTCCGGCACTCGGGCAAGACCTGCAAGGAGAACGTGAAGTCATCGCTCATCTCCTCTCGACTGATGCGGCCGGCGCCCACGATGGCCTTAGATGTCCCGGGGCCGTCGTCCACCTCTGCCACCAGAACGATGGAGCGGTCGAAGTCCACGAAACAGGTGCGGATCAGGTGCTGGCGATCCAACTTGCCTGGGGATCACCCAGGATGACCGGAAGTTTGGGCAGGGGTGGGACCGGGGTGGGAAGGCTTTTGGTGTCCATCTTATGTCTGTGCTTGATTTCTAAGCAGATGCTTAGTAGGTCATCCGAAGTATCCGAAGTTGGAGTTTTGGAGCCTGATCAGCGTATGGTTGGCGCTTGTGCGAGCCTCAAAATGGAGTTGATAGGGATGGACATGGAAACTATCACAAAATGCGGATTTCCTTGTAGGTTTACAGCAAGTCAACATCCACTTCTTGGCACTCGGGCGACCAAAACAAACGGAAAAGAACCGTACATCACCATCTCATGCTCTTACTATTCCAGACTATCCAGCTACCAATTCACGATTGGCTAGTTGGTCCTTCAGCCCCCCCCGCCAAAGACCCAAAAGCACACCAAGTCAAGAGCAGGATCAGCCATTTTGACATCGCCTTCCATCACCTTTCCATTTTTGGTTAAATCATACCATTAGTTTATTTTGGAAAGTTCTTGAAATTGGCCACCCCAACGAGCAAATAAATTCATACTCGGGATTCTGACTCCATGGTTTGGGACTAAAAGAGAGAAACACTCATTTGGTTAAACCCGTTCCGATTCCCAATCAACCAATTTGTGTATCCGAAAATTGGCTTTGCCATATACCAAATGTTCTAACAAAATGATGATCCAATAAATGTCCAATCTCCCAGGGTACCCCCGTTTTCGTCCCAACAGCCAGTCTCCGTCCCAGCGACACGTCAGATTCTCCTCTTCGTTGGGCATGGAGGCGGGATCGCAGCCATCAGGCCAACTGGCTCGGGCATAGAAGTGCCGCATGAGGCCTGCGCGCTGGGGATGTTGCGCAGCAGGGTGACATCTTGTGACGACACAACCTAAGGTTCCCCTCCACTTCAGACACAGATCCATCATTGAATCAAAACTCAATCATCATCAATCATCACTCAATCATCCATCTGTCAATGTGCTCATGCCTCCCAAACCCAAAAAATCCCCACTGCTCCGCCTTCATCCTCGGGCAAGATGGGTCTCAACTTGGCCTTGGAGCCATCGTCCAGGTCATAGCTACAGACATACCTCACTGGCAGCCCAGCGGCAACGGATGCCGCTAAGAAATGGCCATTTTAAGGTGGAAAATGATGGCTAACCATATGGGAGTTGTTCGGTACCCTATTCTCAGACAAACCCAAATCAACATGAAATGCCGAGTTGTCGCTTTCCGCAATAGAGAAGTATTGATAAGTTTGTCCCAATCAGAAAACAGCCTGAAGTCTTTCTTCTCAGCAGAAAAGGACTAAAGAATGTGACAAGAACAAAAGTCTTTGAAGACTCTGGGTCCATTTGATCATCTACCACGGAAATCGACACTTGGACCGTTGTCCGCGGCTCAGTGGCTGATGAGGATATGGCCGAATCGAGGGTTGTGGCAGATCCAGCTCATCCACTGAAGGATCGTGCAGTAGGACGCGGGCATCCAGCGACATGATGGACTCTTCAGAGGCGATCAGAGGATTGATGTCGCATTCCTGTCCGACCAATGGGACACCTGGTAAACCATGGTAAACCTAGGTATTGGAAACCACAACTGGGGTGATTTGTTGAGGTCTTCAAGTGCAAGATCTGCCCAGTGGATAGCGAAAGGATATGTGACATGGATTGCTGGCATAGAAGCAATGGATCTGCCCAAAAGTTCACCCAGACTACGCAGGACGTCTGGTCACAATCATCCAGGTTTTGAACGCTGCTCAAATGGGCACTGCAATGAATATAGGAATAAACGGGGTATGCAGGGCCACTAAAAAAGGGATTTTTGGGCCTTTGATCCTTAGAACCTGCTCGCCCTCCCGCTCCTTGATCTCTGGCAAATCCAAGATGAGCACCGAAAATCGGACCATGATTTGAATCAACTGATCCATATCCACGCTGCCCATACCTCGCACACCCAGCAACGCCTTGTAGAGCTTCGTTTCCTGCCAACGCGAATGGCAGTGCTGATTTGGGGGCTCAATAAACCGTCCAGATTTCACTTGAGCCAACCCTGATCAGCTGTAGTTCCCAATGGTCGTCCTCATAATATTTTACAATGATCATTGAACCTCCTTGGGCCCTTGAGCGGTACGTTCGCAAAGCGATTCGTGAGGCCACTGATCAAGTTTGGGCAGGCGCTCTACCAGGATCATCTGTAGCCTAAACGCTGGGAGCCCAGTGAGAGGGACCTGCCACGCCCAAAGCTGCGACCAAGAATGAAAACGACAATCCCAGAGATGGGAGTGAAGTCAACCGCATCTGTTAGTACCCTCTCCCTTGCTTGGAACCCCCCTTCGAATGAAGATCAGGGAGAATCAAATGCTCCTGGTTGTTTGAGGGGCGAGATTCCCAGCTCGTGGCTTACCCCGGATTCCTATGAAACCAGCTTGTATGACCGCAAAACACCCATCAAACAATCTTCCAATTCTTGGATGTTCAATCTCCCATTTTGATTGGCGAAAATCCCCGTCTTTCACGGTCAACACCTTACGTTCAGTGGTTACCATCCCATTTTTTCATGGGCAATACCCCGTTTCCACCGGTCAATATCCCGTCTCGAAGGTTGAGCCCCTCAGTTCTTATGGTTAACACCCAATATCCAGCGTATCTAATCCCCGGATAATCCTCTGTCATCCTCCAGCAATCTAACCTGGCAATGGAAATCCACCATTTATACAAAGTTTTTCCCGTCAAAACCTCCATTTATTGGGGATTCGCCAGCCAGTCCGTTGCCCATCTTCTCCTGTAGCATCTTTCTCGCCAGGTTGGGATTCAGCGGAGGCAATGCTACGGCAGAGTCCTGAAAGACCTGCGGTGGCGGTGAGGATTGGAACGCCCTGACATGGCCATATTCATCAGGAATGTTCATCTTCCAAACCCGACCCTGGGTCCATGTTGATGTTTGTGAGGGGGTGATGTTTCTTGGATGGCTCTGGAGCAAATCTAGTCTTTGCGGTTGGAATTTGAGGTGAATACTACAAATCTGTACATCTTCATCACCTTACACCATTCTACTGCGGTAGAAAGAGCTTTCCCCTGTGAATATCGATGCTTTGCAATGTTCAGACACACGCAAACCCATACTCCCTTGGTTCAGTCCCAGCTGTTGACCCTGTTCATGGTGATAGTCATCCCCAAAATGATGGAAAAGTGGTGATATTTAATGCATATGTCCAGGTTTCCCACTTTTCTATCTTTTTTGCGCCCAATAACTTGGTAGATCCCGCTTCCCCGTTTTGCCTCCACCAATGCTCCACCGGTGCCAAAGAGCAACACAGGGCCCAGTTGGGGATCCAGCGAGGATCCTTGGTGCCATGGTGGGGCGTTTGTTGGGTTTGCCCTCTGGCAATCAAACATGGCAAGCTGGAAAATCCGGTGCAGATTTGGTTTTCATGCAGAAATCATTGATTTTTTAATTTGGGAATTTTGGAACTTTCCATTGCCATGTTTGATTGCCTGAGGGTAAATGAGACATATTATGAAACTGGACGTCAAAATTGTGGACCCCCAAATCGCCACCATAGTTTGGAGCTCGTGAATAGACAAGCTCAATGCCGCAGAATTAGAGGATTTAATTTGGGACCTGAACACATCAAACCACTTTTCAGTGCCCAATCCAACAGGTAGAGTATTCCCGAAACTTTGGAGAAGACCTCAAAGGGAAGCCTCAAAAAATCATGGCCCTGCTTTCTTCGGCGGGTTTTCCTCCATTCCAATGACTGGGAAGACTTCAGCCCCCACCCTCCCTGCAGGCCCAGGTGCCCAGAATGATCTCATAGCCCTTCAGCGAGATCATGGGCTGCACGGTGACCCCCTCGAAACCCTCAGGCGAGGCCAACCGCGAGACGCTCTCCTTCATATCGTTGTAGGCCTTCTCCACCGCATAGCTGGTGTGTAGGTTCAGCACCACGCCACCCACATCGGTCTGGGACGTTGAAAGGGGTTGGAAGTTTTCGGAGGGGCCGCGGGGCCTCAAAAAAGGACTGGGATGGGATGGATCTGGAACGATTCTACACCAAAGCTTCATGGAAAGTTTGGAAGTTGTCTGTCTCAAAAGCTTGAGCGGCTGGAGCTGATTGGAGCTAGTTCTAGTTCCAAATCAGGGCTGTAACAGTCTGCCAGCATTGAAGCTAGGAGTGGGGCCCACATCATTCCTCAAACCCCATCACCATCCTTCGCAACCTGCACCCCGCACAAACCTTGTGGGTGATGGTGGTAGAGTTCAACTTGATGACCACTGGAAAGCCTCAGCACACGCAATGCATTTTTCATGCATCCCCAAAAGTCGTTCAAAGAAAATCAGAATCAGGGAATTGGGGAACACGCGAACGCCCCGATTCCCTGGGAAGCAATTTAATTACCATGGAATTAGGAATTAGATTGAGAAAACATTTCTATCAGATCGAGAATTAGTGTGGCAAGTGCCAAAAAACGCACTTGGATTGTGTTTGTCTGCTTTTTGGCGATTTATATGAACCCTTAGACCTATCACTTGCACATACCGTGGAGCGGCTAATGGCTGGCTGCCGCCAGAATCACAGCTTCCATTCACTCTCTGGGTATTCGGATCATTAATTCGAAATGCCCTCTGAAACAGAATCCACATTCATCCTATCTCGCTCTCAACGACACAAAATCAACAAAAAATGATTGAAGAGTTTAAGTTTCATCCCTGATTGCTCCAAACTATTTCCAAACTCATCAGATTTCGTGTCTCAGTGTCTTCAAACTACCTCCAAGGCACCCATCTTCTCAGCTGCAGCGGAAGCCTCTTGAGGCGAGTTCGCCAGTTCGCAGGGCGTCACTGGAATGCCATAGGCCTAGACCGACCAGGGCGGAAATCGATTGAAAGTTGGGAGGAGACAAAGTCTCCTCGTTGAGAAAAAAAGGTCCCTCTTCAAGTGCCCATATAACATGGGCATTAAGTCTCCAATTTTTGGGATTAACAGATGTTCCCAGTTCTTGGGGGTCTCGTACCACAAACCAGTTGAGGATGGTTCAAAACAAGGTCAAATGGACCATAACCCGTCTTGAACCATTGTTGGGGGATGGGTCAGAGCATCCCGATTATTCCCATCAAACCTCTTCCACAATCGAAGTCATTTGGTGGATTCTAAAACCATTTACCTCCTCAAAATCTCTGTATATCTCCTCTATCAACATCACCCTTTTGAGGGGGGAATTTGAACACCGGCATCTAACCACTAACCAAAATGAGGAAACATCTCAAATCCCCTGCCAAAATCCAAGCCCATTGGGTCATCTCATGATAAAAGCCATCTAGTAATCAAATGTCAATATGAATGTTCAACCCCCCTCAGCCTCACAATTCCCCAAACCCCACCGAAAGGTCTTCTTCCCAAACCACCAAATCTCAGACTCAACTACTTCAGTACAACGTACTACAAATGTTCCCCTAAATCCAAGCCCATTGGTGTCAATGATTGAAACCATCCTTTTCAATATCGTGGAAGCTGATTTTTGAACAATCTAAGATTCATGATATTCATCATAGTTTGATATAGTTTGCATGATAGATCATGATATCACTGGATTGGTTTAAGGGAAAATGTTAACCGGAAACCTCTATTATTTGATGGGGAAAACCAGCCAGTTTCCGGTTACGATTTTCCCTTTAACCAATCCAGTGACAGACTGGAAAATTCATAGGAAAATATGATCTAGAGTCTACTTTATTGTCTCAAAAATATGGGACCATAGCTCTATATTTGATGGGGAAAACCAGCCAGTTTCCGGTGACGATTTTCCCTTTAACCAATCCAGTGACAGATTGGAAAATTCATAGGAAAATATGATCTTGTCTAATAGTCTTATATATGGGATCATAGCCAAAGAAGATCTCCAAGCCCATGGCTATTTCAACCTCCACCCTCCACCCTCCGCGGCTCGCCTTCAACAGCAGCTTGGACTCCGCCTCCGTCAGCAGCGCCCGGCCGCTGGCGCGGACCGAGGCGATGAGCTTCTGGGCCTCGAGCTTCCCGGCCTCGGGGCTCAGAAAAGTGGAGGAAATTCATTGGAAGAGTTGGGAAAACCTTTGGAAATCCTGAATTTCTGAAAGTAATGGCAATTTGAAGGAAAGCCAAACTGTTCACAATGAAAATGTCCCTCTTGTGGAAGTGGCCACTGTGTGATTATTTTTGCAGTGTATAAGCCATTTTCAGACAAATGCATATGCCGTTCAATCCTCGACCTGGTCATTGCATCTGCAAAGGTCCCGCCTGGACAGCTTCTAAGTCCACTTTCAGGTCGATGCGGTCGTAGTTGCTATCCAAATTTGTCTGGTACTGGTGCATGTAGTTGAAGGTTCGGCAAGCCTTGCTGTGAAAGACAGAACATCAAAACATTGTGCTGTGGTGCCAAAATTCAAGTATGGTCGCTGTGGTCAAACCAGAACGCTTCACAAACATGGACAAACATTGAGCTGCCACATCTGCCACCAAAGAGAAAGTCCACCCTGCAAAGTGCACCAAACAAATGTGGAAACTTGGCAAAATCCAAGTCCGAATTCCAGGTCTGTCCATAACCCAAGATCTTACCACAACCACAAGCGGTGCTACCAACACCACGAGGACCAGGATGTCAAGTTGCCATATCAGGATAGGCATAGGTGGGGATGCCCGCATCATTCAGCACCTTTGCCCCTTGTGCCACATCAGGGCCGCCCATCCAACTTGCCAGCACCGGTTTGCCTCGACCATGGCATGGGCAAGTGCTTCTCTCTAGTTTCCAGGTACATTTCCAGGGATAAGATGAAAAAAATGTAAAATTGGACAAGTGGATCCCAATTGATCCAATTGTAAACATATGATCATTGGGGGCTGGTCAATGATTTATTTTTGGGCCGCTGTGGAGAGTGTGGAAAGCTTCTACAAGTACTGTTACAAACAGGCGAGAGAGGAGACATTGGGAAACAAGACCCGTTTTCCCTGCGGCACATCAATTCCTGACTCTTGGCTACTGGCTGCATCCCAAGGATAGCCAAATCCCGTGTCCTCATCAGCATTGATTGCATGAAGGTAGTCCCCAACCCTGAAAAGGTATGCTTAAAATTGGGACAATCATCATCCCATCTTTATGGTTTAGGTCCAGCTGCTGGGCAACTCTTTTTGAAACCACCAACCACTCGTGTCCATCAATGAGAACAAACCAACATCCCCATAAATGAAGTAAGTTCACCCACCTGAAAAGGCGTAAGTTTCCGTTTGCCCTTCCATTTCCTGCAGCTTCCCCCATTTGTGGGATCCATCGTCTGCCCCGAAACGTCCCGAGCCTTGGATCTTGGCATATTTCGTCAAAGCCACAGCGCAGTCCGTGGGGGCCGTCATCGCTTGAGGCGTCAAAATCACCAGGAAACCATCGCAGTTGGGGTCCTCTCAGGAGTTGGCTCTGAAATGTCACCGATTTTTTGGGTGATTGGTGACTTTCTGATGATTTTTTGGTATGGGAAGGGTGCATCATATCTTCTGAGAACGTTCCGTCTTCGCAAACATTGACAAAAACACATGGCGAAATGTGGACTCAAAACCAGCATCTTCAGCATCTTCTTCTGACCGTTAAGATGGTGTGATTTCCAGCAAAAAAAAAGAACTTTCACTTTGCATCCAAGTGTTGACTCCAAAAGCTTTTGCCATCTCCACAAGCCCATCCCCATCACCATGTTCCCCCTCCTTGGCCACAATCTCCAAGCTATCCGCATAGTGCTTGGCCGTGGCATCTCCCAAGACATCAATGGGATTCCCATGGCTCCAGGCTGCAGGGAGCACGCCACTCAGGTCCTGCACCGTCTTCGGGGACAGCTCAGCCACCACCCCACCGTGACTGGCCAGGGCGTCCGTGGCCAAGACGCCGGGGCCACCGGCGTTGGTCAAAATGGCCAGGCGCTTGCCATTGGGCAAGGGCTGTTTGGATAAGACGTCCGCCATCTCAAAGAGATCCGACATGGAATCCACACGCAAAACCTGAGGTCAGGAGATTTTTTGGGCAAAAAAAAATGTGTTGCAGCAAATCCCAAGAATGTTCATTGACATGTCATGTATGTTCCTCAATTTATCAAATGGTGGAGTTCCCCTTAAAACCGAAATCCCCTCTCAGCTTCACCCCAAAAGGCCAGGACACTCCTGCCCTTTTGAAGGCCGCATCCAGCACCGCATCGCTGCCTGTGAGGGATCCGGTATGGGAGGCTGCGGCCTTAGCGGCGGCATCTGTGCGGCCGCCCTTGATGACGATGATGGGCTTGGTCAGGGAACACTCCCGCGCCGCGGAGAGGAAGTTCCGGGCGTTGCCGATGGACTCCATGTAGAGCACAATGCTCTTCGTGGCCGAGTCCTTGGCCAAGTAGAAGATCATGCTGCTGAAGTCCATATCCAACATGGAACCGATGCTGATCACCGCACTGAAGCCCACCTTTTGGGACACGCTCCAATCCAAGACCGAAGTGATCATGGCACCACTTTGGCTGATGAAGGCCACGCTGCCCTTCTGAGGCATGAGATTGGCAAAGGAGGCGTTCAGTCCTGAGGTGGGGCAGATGATGCCCAAACAGTTGGGCCCCACGATTCGCAGGTTGCCCTTCTTGGCGATGCGCTGCACTTCCAGTTCCAACTTCTCACCTTCAGGACCCACCTCCTTGAACCCTGCCGAGATGATGATGGCATTCTTCACCCCCTGATCCACGCAATCCTGGATGACTCCCGGCACAGTTGCGGCAGGGGTCACCACAATCACCAGGTCAACATGGCCCGGGCAGGCTGCGATGGACTTGAAGGCCAGGATGCCTAGGACGTGTTCGCGCTTGGGGTTCACTGGATAGACCACCCCACCGAAGGGGTTGCTGATGAGATTCTTCAGCAACGTTCGACCCACGCTGCCTTCTTTGTCGGTGGCGCCCACTACTGCGACCCTTTTGGGTCGAAACAAAGAGTCCAGGGGATGGCTGCCCTCTTCAAGGACATCAACCACGGGATCCACCGTGGCTGGGGCCATTGCAGTGAGGTCTACAAATGGTCCTGGGCACTCCAATCCAAACCACTTGGCATGTTGTTGCCGTCGCAGTTGAACATGTTGGTTATTTGGAACATGTTGCAAGGACGTGTGGTAGACCTGTGGTACAAGGTTGCAGTGCAGTTTTTTCAATACCAGTAGAGTCCAGTGCTTAGTCATGTCTTCCATCCGCCCTGTGCTCAGTCTCTTCACCTATGGACAAGCCAAAGCTGCAAGTCTTCCCTTTTCTGTTTCAATGGGGGTTCCATTCCACGTCGTCCTGCTTGCTGAAAGACACAAACCTGTTCAGCTGCAAATCTCATCTAGAACAAAACCTTAGAAAACTGGATCAGCAAGGGCTAGAACATAACCTTTGGATTCAGCCGAAACTTGGAGCACCAGTCCACCCAATAGTTCCGCTTTGAACAGGGTTTTTGTTCACGTTGTGAAGCAGAGATTCTCAACAAAGACATCAGAAGCACTGTACACACCACTGTCTGAAGCTCGGAGACGCGTTCTCATCTACCCGAAATCCCCTGAAAAAATCCAACCGATGCATCCGAAACCTTTTGAAAAAATATCATCCCGCCGAAACAAACACCTGTTCGCCTGAAAACCCGATCAGGACCCGTCCGGTTGCAAACAGTAGACAACCGTCTCCCAACTTTAGACACTCCGCAGCTTGCTCTAAGACGGTCCACCAGGGGTGACAACAAAAAAGGGAAAGCCTCTCTGCCAACCCACTGCAACAAAATTCGCCACAAATCTTGGGACATAGGTACATGGTATACCCAGCATGTCAAACACACATCAAGCAAATCTCACCCATCATTTCGGAAATCTAGGTCCCATCCTTCACAAAGGAAAAACCTGGCAGGACTTCATCGCATCCCGATCCATGGGCAGGACGCCGGCGTGTTCTGCGGAGATGGGCTGGTAGGGGAATGCAAGTCGCCAAATCAATCAGACTTTAAGAGGGATGTTGATCTTGTATCCACCAAGGATGATCTGAGTTTGCACTTATTTTTTCAGGTTTCACAGGTATTGACCCATCCCCAAATCACCACATGCATCTCAGCATATCTCTGCATCTGTTCGCGTGCCGGTGGCGCACGCACCCGATTGGCGCGTGCCCCACTGGCTGTGGGAGAAGATTTTCGGATCTGCGGAGAGGCCCACCGAAAGCGTCAAGTCACCGTGCTGTTGCCAACAAAACGAAGCTGGTGCATGGTTTCAACCCATCAAATTGGAGGCTTGAACTTTGGTATACAGTAACCAACCGAATATGATGTGGGTCCAAACTGTGGGAGATCTACAAATTTCCAGGAAAGGCGATGCAATCATTGGCAATCAATGAGAGGCCTATGGTAATACATCCGATGTTGCTCATCAAATCCAAAAAAATTGATGAAGTTGATTAAGTACCTTATTTGTGGCGTGGAAAATTCCATCGTGCTTCGATGGATTGGCTGAAGGGAAAATGTACAGGAAACCACGGATTTACCCATCAAATATTGTGGTTTCCTGAAAATCTGCGGTTCAACCAATTCAATTCTGCAAACGTTTATTCGTTTGAAACAACAACACTATCTTTAGTTTGATTGAAAATGGTCCGCTCTTTGTTAGCCAACGCTCTTGTTTTTGTTGGTTTTGCCTACCGGTTAAGTCGTCCGGTTCCACATCTCACAGCGATTGGACTCGGGCGCTCCCGCACTGCTCGTGCGACTTCTGGCACGAGAACGCACGAGACCGCAAGGGACTCAAAAACATGAAGTCAGGTGGCACTGCATTCAGGAGACCACAAGATCAGCAAATTTTCGAGATCTGTTTTTTGTTATTTGGTCGAATCACCCACATGCGCCGTTTCCGTTTGTTTCAGCTGTGTTAGATAGAGGAGATGTTGTAAAGAATCAAACGTCTCCTCGTGATGTTCAGTGCAACCCAGCTTCAGTCCCCAGAAGCTGTCGGTCTTGTCCCGAGTCCTAGGGACTGTTCTAAACTCAGGAAGTTCCAATTCAGCCTGGTGCCATTTCAGCATGACTCATCAGATCCACTCCAACCTGGCGGTTTTGGGTTTCCCATCAGCCTGGTACCCTTGTTCACTGAAATCAGTGGTTTATCCATGGATGTTCATCCCCTAGAAAAATGTGTTCATGGAAAGTCATCGGTTTTGAATGGTTTTGACTCGTACCCAAAATCCTGATAGGCCCTTTTCTTCACAGCCTCCGGCGATCCAGTTCTACCTTTGCTCGGACCTCGGGTATTTTGTTGCTGAGTTTCACCAATCTCCAAACATACTTCAAGCGTCATGCGAATATTTTGGCAGTTCTGTGCGTCAAAAATTGTCAAAATACACGTCCTCTGGTTTCAAAAGCTTGCAACTTAACCTATTTCCTATTCATTTACCTACAAAAAAGCACAACTCACAATTTTCGATGACATTCCGTCGCCAGGTTTACTTGCCAGAAAGGATTCCAAAAAAAAGATGCTTGAAACCAACAGCAAGAGTTGGATTTGGATTGTACCTTTACATATGGGTGTGGGTTCCAAATGATCAACACCCCAAATGGAAGGCTGGATTTGTATAAGAATGGTCAATTTTCTGAGTCACACGCTACAACAATAAGAATGTTGAAACATCGCATATCATTTCCCTCATTTCCCAATTTGTTTCACAAATACACCTTCTAGATCTTCTAGTAATCAGACATGCCTGGAAAATCCACCATTGAATTCGGTGATTTTTCCCAGCTGTAAACCTCCATTGAGTTCTGGGATTTGCCCACATTGCTGGTGACATCCCACGAAAAATTCCATGAAATCCCCATGCCTTGCTGGCGAAAGCACCATTTTTCCATGGGAGCCCCGGACTGGACACGGCCGCTGCGGCGCTACGCATCAGCGATGAGGCCTCAAAAGTTTATCTGCCTACTGGAAATGTGGAAATTGATTTTGGTTCACAAAGCTTGATCATGGTTTATTACGGTGAATTATGGCAAAGAATGCTTCTGAATGCTTAAGAATGCTGAATACTGCTTAAGAAGGGTGGTTTTTTAAGCTTACAGCAATAATTCTTGGTAATGGTCAAGAATGGCTAGTGACGGTTAACAAAGCTTAATAAGGCCAGGGTTAATTGGTCAGCACAACATTACAAGTATCCATCATTCATCCACAATTGTTGGTTACATTATGAACGACTATTACTATTAACCAAGAATTGTTGGGGAAATCTCTGAAAAATTGGGAATATGATCAGGCGATTTTTTGGGGCTGATAGATCCCGCAAGATCCCCCGTCATTTTTTCTGCGAGAAGTGCCACTTTTTTGGGGGGTTGACGTTGACGTTTCTTCCCAAGTCTTAGCCAAATTGTGTCATCTTCTCCAGCAGGAAGACCTGCTTTGGGTTGATCCATCCCATTTTTTTCAAAATAGCATGGTGAGGTGGGGATTTCCTCGAATGTTCAATGCAAGGGTTCATATATTCATGCTGTTTCTCACATCTCGACTTGGTCGTTGCTTCAAAGCCGCCCCATCGTTCGGGCCCGCACCGCATCCGAGCGGGGCTGCGTGCTGGGCTCGCCTGGCGTTCCAAAATTCTGGGGCTTTTTTGAGGCTCACAGAAATGGGAAGCAACCATGGTCTACAAACTGCAAGAAATCTGGAATTTGGACCAAGCAAGAAATGGAATTCAAGCAACAACTACTTGGATTTGAAGAAGAACATGGTGTCTGATATACCTTGGAATTTGGCGGCATTGCTTCAACTGAAAAAGTGCCAAAAAAAACTCTGAAACTGAACTCCCCACTCATGCTACTTCGCTCACTCCACACACTTTGTGGTGCCCCCCACCTGAAGGTAGCTCCTTGGCCTTCATTGCAGCCACGGCGGCCTTCAAACGTCTTCCAGATTCCACCTAGGCGCTTGCTCCATGCAGAGCTACGGAGAACGACGTCACTTAAACTGATCAACAGATGGATATATTAACACAAAAAATGTCGAAAAACATCAAAAACTGGAAACCTAAGAGGCTTACATCTGCAACATCCTGGAAAGACTCTTGAATTTGCAGTTGGAAGATGGAATCGAAATTAAAAATTGGATTGGTCCAACACTGGGGTTCCATTTTGGGGTATGCGCATATTATCATATACCCCATGTTGGGACTAACCCATTCAGTGACCAACCACCCCTGTAGATTTCCAAGGGAATCACAAGGAGCGTATCACCTTAGTGATATTTCATCCCTATACAGCCTATACATATAAGCACAAACAACATGCGTATATCTCTACGTATGTATACTGTATACTGTATATGTATACTATGTAAATTCATCACGGCATCTTCCACCAGCAAAATTTGCTTCCAAACTTCACAACGGAACGAATTGCCTGGCGAAGTCTTGGGATGACCGAGCTCCACACCCGCTCTTCAAGCGTTCTAGAGCCTAGACCTGGGCGATCCAGATTCCATGGATTCCATGGAGTTTAACCAACAAAAATTGGGGAATTGAAAGTAACAAAACATGGGTTCTTATCAGTCGAACTGGTTCAACCAGCAACAATGGGCATTTTGGATGTTAAGAAAGGAAATCTGTCTTTTTTCTATTGAGGAACGAATGTGGGATTTTAACTAACAAAATGTTACTCTTTGAATGAGGACTCAGACCAAGAAGAGGAGGGGTATAACCGGCAAACATGAGGCATCTGTGCGCGGCTATGGTATCTTTGACATCAAATGACAGGTGGTTGTGGGAGTTCATCCTCCAAAAGATTGTATCAAAGGTTTGTACTAGACGCATTCCCACATCCAAACATTGCTGACTCTGATGTCAACAAAATGTCCAAGTTCACATGAAGCTAAGGTGTCCGTTGGGCGCCCAGCTGCCCTCCGTATGAGGCCGTAGACCTTGGATTCACAGATGGCAAAAATGTGGGTTTTGTTTGAAAATGCTGGATGTTCACTCTAAGAGGCCATTTTGGGAAAATAAGGATGATGAAATCATCAAAAAAAATGTGAACACCGTATTTTCAGACAAGCATACATTCCATTTTTTGGCAGCTCACAGCCATAGTGTCACGTTGGGGGTATGAACGGATTTTTGTAACCCACCCAAACGTACGAGTATGTGCAAATAAAGCCCATAGAAAAGCTGAGAATCCGCAACAATCATGGCCAATGTGGATAGGATCCACTGTTCACAGACCATCTGAAGTGATCTTGCACATGTTTCGCATCTTGAAGGTTGGGGTGTGTTCAAATCAGCGAGATACCTACGGGCTATATATACCCAACCAGTTTTCCCAGGCAGATTTTCCCTCGTAAAACACACCGTATCATGATGGATTTGGGCAACCCAGTCAGCTCCCCTCTGGGCACCGACATGCACCACCGAAGAGAAAGCGAGGCGCTTCGTCTCGGCGGCGGTGGTGGTTTCGGGGTTGGGGAACAAGCTACAGCCGGCGACAGATTTATAGAACCAGGGTTCGTTAAGTAACCGGGGGGGTACCCTCCAAATAGTGGTGATATGATACTTGCTTGGTACCCCACAAATTAATCAACCAGGGTTTATTAATCCAGGGTTGGACATTACAGAAGTACGGTGACTTCCTGTTTGTTCGAAAGTTTTGCGCACAACTTTGGTACAATGATTTCATGTAATTTCACTGTTCCATAGTTTGTCTGTCATGTCTGCTCGATAATTAATTCTGTCGACGGCTGTTACCACCTGGCTTTGGGGCTGGGGTGCTGTGTTTTTTGAACCAGCGGCAGATCATTGTGAGAGTTTTTGACTACATTTATAATTTCATCTTGGAGTGGACAGCAAGAACAAATTAATATATATATATATACATGGGTCTGTCTGAAAATGGGGTATACCCATCAAATGACCATTTCATAGGGAAAATGATGGTTAACCAATGGATTTGGAGGTACCCTATTTTCAGACAACCCCGCATGCAGGACATGGGAGATATGAGGAAAAACACCGTTCTGCAGAAACACGCAGCAGAAACGGTCCCCCCCTGGATGGGATGTTTCTACGTCCCACCGTTTTTCTGAACCCAAAATGTGCACATGGAATTGTAGACTAGACACGAGGAAAAGCATAGAAACCCATTTACCAATGCTTAAATCACCATCAAACAAGTCGTCTTTGCAACAATCACCATCTAATGTTAGGAAAACAATAGGAAACCATCCCCACTTTTTCATAAATGGGTGGTATACACCATCAAACTTTCAGTGGTTTATTACGGTTTTACTATCATTTCATTACCGATGATTTGTTTCTACCCATGCATTGACGATGAAAGAAGTGCCATCCATCACTGTGTCTGGTCCTTGCCTCCAGTTTCCCATGACCTCCCGGACCGTTCGGCTTCCCTGGAAAGCGATGTATGTGTCAAATTGTTGAATGGGTACAAGTAGGTTGAAAATTTTGGAAACACAAAAATGTCGGAAGCCTTGTGGATTTCAGTTGGAAAACCACTGGTTGGGCTAAGACCAAACTTCATTGTTGGCGATCTTGATCTTTGCGACGTTTTTGACATGTGAAGTCAAAGACTTGCACCCTGACTCAATGCCCTGGGTCAGGTGCTCAGGCATCCATGTCACAAAAAGGCCACAGAGGCACAAAGGACAAGTCAATCGGCAATCATAGTCCATGGCTATTCTTAATCATGAACCATCAAATGTCATTCTGATCGTTACATGACACCATTCGGGATGTTTGGAGATGTGTCAGGTCATTAACCAACTTCATGACCCGTCGCCCTTTGTTCCCATGAGCCAAACAACCAAAAAATGCCCATTTGCTTGGTTTCCAACGTTGTATCACAATACTCCTAGGGCCCAAAAAATATCCCCGGAAAAACGAACAGTTGCGATGGGATTTTTACCTCCCCTTTTGTGATTGAATGATATTGCTTTGTCTTTCCAAGATGCCCCAAAACTTGAGGTTTCACAGTGTTTCATCGTCATTTCCCCATTAAAATGACCATTGGTCAATGGCTATCCCCACCATCGAGTGCCTGGGCGATGGGGGGCTTCCAGTGGAAGAACTCGAAGCGCTGGACCTCGGAAGTTCAGGCGGGGAACCCATCGTTGGGTTTTTCGGATTCTTGAAGCACTGCAAATTGGGAATTCTTGAAGCAAACAAAGCGGTGATTTTACGCAAGATGGTGAAGAATTGGATGATTTTCGAAGAAAAATGTGGTTTCCATGGGTGAAGCAACATGTGCTGATGGGTTTTGTAGGTTTCCACCTCTTAGGAGAGACCTAGGGAACCCGGCAAGCCCAAGTGTGCCCAGAAACCAAAGTTCGAGGGCCCTGAAAGTGCAGAAGCTCTACAGAATCCGCCCAAATGTGCCGGAGTGCCTGTATAAATCTATCTATCTATCTATCTATCTATCTATCTATCTATCTATCTATCTATCTATCTATCTATCTATCTATCTATATATCTATATCTATATCTATATCTCTATCCTATCCTATCCTATTCTATCCTATCCTATCCTATCCTATCCTATGCGTCTATCTATCTATCCTATCCTATTCATTCCCATCCCATCCCATCCCATCCCATCCTATCCTATCCTATCCTATCTTATCCTATCCATCTATCTATATACCCTATCCTATCCTATCCTATCCTATCCTACCCTACCCTACCCTATCCTATCCTATCCTATCCTATCCTATCTATCTATCTATCTATCTATCTAGATTATCTATCTATCTATCTATCTATCTATCTATCTATCTATCTATCTATCTATCTATCTATCTATCTATCTATCTATCTATCTATCTATCTATCTATCTATCTACATACAATAATATATATTATATATTCAAAATTCAGGATAAAAAATTGTTTGGATTCCCATATAATATAAATGCGCCAAGACTCCACAAAAATGCATTCGCATATCAGAACTCAGATTCAATTGAACTCTTGCCCCTCAAACGAAGCCAAAATTATATCGTTTAAAAAAGTTTGTTAAATGGACCACACCTGAACAATACTTGATAGTTTGGTTTTGGAACCAGCCTGAAACCTGCTGGTTTCCACGACGAAAACCGCAGAAGTCCGCCTTCACCAGTTTTGGCCACGGGTGTATCTGCAGGACTCACCAGTGCCGATTCCTGGCGCGTACATCCTTTAAATCGGGGAATTCTATCTGTTTGGAAGTTATTACATCTGATTTTTCTACGTTTCCCAATTGTTCAGGAACCTTTCCGGAAAAAAAAACGGAGAATCCCTTCATCAATCAAACATGGGACAGTTGCTGTCGTGATTCCTGGACCAAAGTGATGCTCACGGACAGTTCACTAAAGTTCACTACCCTTGAATGCGGGTCCAAGGACTCCTGCATCCACGGAAGTTAGGCATCATATTACATACACCATGCCACAAAATTATTGATTTGCCCCATTTGGATTTGCCAAATAATTTGGCATACGCCAAAATTGTTAGATAAATCATTACATTAGGGAATACAATATGGTTCTGTGTGAACATTAGATGACCCAAATTCCAATGTGTTATCATTATTGTTCATTTTTCCGTTATTTTCCTATTAAAGTTGCTATTTATTGGTATCCTCTATTTTCAAACAAACCCATATCTTCAAACAAAACCATTTCTGGGTCCAAGACCATGGAACGAACTCGTGCTGGGCCGACCACTGGAGTGCCCTGCTCCTTCAAAGCTTTTGCCAGGTCCTACAACCGGCACAACATGTTTTTTGTCCAATGGAAGGGGCTGAAATTGGAAGGTTATTTGGATATCCATGGGTTTCTTTTGGTTGTTTTCTAGCTGGATTTCCCATTAAATAGTTTAAATCCCACTTTTGGGTTATTTTGATGGGGCAAATGCTGATAAATCAATGGATCGAGGTGTACGATATTTTCGGAGAAAACCATGTATATAGGCCATCACAAACATGTTCATTTGGGTGAAACCGTCGCTGCTAGTGACACTATACTTTAGGTGTACAGAAAAGCAATGCAAGTCATGGGTGACTTGGGTGAAAACAACATGTTTTTTCTTACTTGTGCTTAGTAAGGAACGGGGGTTGCTGGGATGATTATGAAAATGGTTATTACAGGTCAGCAACCCCCATTCCCTACTAAGCACCAGTAAGTTTTTGAGGCAATGAACACGAATGCAACCGACTCAACCGATGCCGACAGCCTCACTGAACTTGGCCAATGCCATGTGGCCCCATCTGCTGGCTCGCCGCCACGCCACCTGCAGGCGGTGAACCCATTCCGGCTTAGGTTTAGAAAATATTCAACCATTTTCAATAACCCCAAGATTTAACATTTGTATTTACAGGTATTTACTTGGAAAGATTGATGGTTTAGTTGAATCCAATCTCAAACACTCAATGGCACAGCAAACCATCCGCATTTGGAGAAAGAATTGCGCGTTGGAAATGCGCTTTGACGGATGTCCAGTCATTGACAAAAACGGCATTCAATTGGCCTTGGCGCTGCTTCTTCTTGCAACGATTTTGTGACATGTGGCTTGAGCAGGATAGCATAGAATAGCATCGACCATTGATTTTGTTCCATGTTTTGAGCACATGTGTGCCACAAACCATCGGCCAAAACATCAGAACAAATGGTTGTTGTGGGTCTATTTGTTGAGTTGGCCCCAAAACATATTACACCGATCTGGTCATTTGCTTTACATGCCAAGTGTCGGAAGGGAAAAACAAAAACAAACAGCTACATTGATGAGATGGTGTCATTGCGTAATGTGAAAACAATGTATTGATTGTTTCAGTGTCCGTCCCGAAAAAACCGTGTTTTTCCAACTGTTACGTTTGTGAATTATTGCATTTGACAGTTCGCCCCAGCAGAAAGTGTGTTGGTTTTCGTCAGGACATCTTTGATTTTGTGCAAAACGCGTTTATAATTCCTACATGTCTTCAGTTTGGTGCCCCTTCCTTCCTTTCCCCTGTTGTTTCATATTTTTTTCAAATGATTCGTGATCTGTGTTCCAATGTGCCCACATCTATATACACGTTTTATATGGTTTTTTCTGTGTTTTTGTGTGTTCCGGTGCACCCGAGTGTGTTCACATGCATTTTCACACCTACTGAGCGCGCGATGTCGCCCAAGCAATCAAGTATATTTTGAACAAGAAAATGACACTCTTCAGGGTCAACCCAGCGTCCACAGGTTTGTGAAAAAAGATGTTGCACCTGTCCGAGCTAACTGGAACAAACGAAATTGTCCATCTACTGTTATTTTCGAAAAATAGAACGTAACAGCCGCAACAGTAACAATTCATTTCACCACGTTTTCATGTCGTTCCATTCACGCAAATTTCTGCATGTTTTGAGCCTTCAAATTCGACCACGGTTGTGTTGGGCACAGCAACCTGTGCGGAGCAGGATGGTGGGCATTGGCGCGCTCATTGCGAATCAATCACTCCATCACCTGTTTTAACTTACAATTTTTCCCATTGTAATTCTCAGAGATCGATGACAAACATTGCAACACCAAAATATATGTAGACATTCCCGTGTGTTTCGTCTATGCAATGGAAATTTTGACACCTCCCCAACCCACAGAAAAAAATTACGCCATAAAATGCTCACATACAAAGAGCAAAAAAATGGTCTCCAGAACTATGGTATGCGCACAGTGGTATGGCCCTCGATGGTATGTGTGGCGCATCATGGGCGCATGGGGCACAAAACGAGTCGAGCACGAGCACCCATGGATTGGACCTATGGGTAGTTGGTCTGTTTCTTTGGTCCCTACGTGCAATATATGTTGTAGTTTTGGAAATTTGTTTGCGCCTCTCCAAATCTGAAATGGTTGTTTTGGATTTTGTGCGATTTGTTTCTCGTGCGCATTTACCCTCCCCAATTGGAGCACCACCACCACCACCACCACCACCACGAACAACAACAACAACAACAACAAATCAAGGACCGGACAACCCCACGTGTCAACTTCTTCCAATAAGCGCCAAACAGATGTGAAAATGAGATGGGGAGGGGAAAAAAGAGTGTGTGCGCTGCGGGGTGGCACGTCATCAAACATGTGTTCTGCATCTTTGTGGCGGCTGCTATCAGAGATGATGATGATGATGCCCTGACTACACGTTGATTACGGGAAGGTTCCAAGATTGCTTTTGCACCGACGCACCAAGCAACGACAGACCAGGTGCTTAACTCATGCGACACAGTACATCCCTCATCTTCACATGCTGCACAAGTGCCACCATGTTGTACATGGGCACACCTTGACGTGCATGAATCTCTCCTGGTTCCGACCTCTCATCTTGCTCTTTGAGACGTTCTGCGGTCTCACCTGCCTCAACTATACTTGCAAAGTAGTCGGCCAATGGGCCCAAGGTGGACATGTTGCCCAAAGCACAGTAAAGGATGCTGCGGTGGATGAGATTTGCCAGTGCAGTAAAAAGAATTATCGTCTACGGATGGACCTACAAGAGACATCAAGATGGAACGGCTTGAAAGATGGACAAAGTAGCAACGAGAACGGAAAAAGGGCGCAGAGGTGAGGCAATGCAAAAGTGTCATTGAATTGCATGTATGCACAAGTGGGCGCGTTGATGTGTAGGCGTGTTCGGGTGTGTGCGTGCACGTGGGTTTGTGCGTGTGGGGGCATGTGCTGCTGTATGTGTGTCTGGATGTGCGTATGCGTTTTGTCTCAAGTAAGCTTTCACCTATGTATATCACGAAATCACTCGGACGCACCTGCTTAATCCTTCTCTTTTTCGATAAAGCTGCCAACACGTGTCCAATAAAAAGCACTGAAGGTGGCACCAAAAGGCGCCACCCTATAAAAATAAAGGTTGCCATCCAGAGTAAAAACCAAAAGACCGCGTTCTGATCCTCGAATAACCACCAATTTGTGGGCAGATTTGACATCCAGTGAAAAACCAACCATGGAATCATCAGTGTTGCGTAGAGGATATACTCGCATGACATTTTGAGCTCCAACAGCGGCTAGTGACGCCACAAACAGAAGAGTCAACTGCCAAACAGGGTGGTCGACTGTCACTAAGGGCCAACCCCAATCGTCCAATGGCTAATCGGTCACCAAATTCTTGTTGTGCATCCGCCAAAGAGCCAGGATATTGATAAACCCAACCTTTTTCAACTTCTTGCTGCACTAATTCCCTGGTGCCATATGGACAGAAAGCGGGACAGAGTCATCAGATTTGTCCTCAGCTGAAAGAAAACATCCTGAAGGCGGAATATCTGCATTGAAACCTGTTGGGGCACCAGATAACAGCATAGGAAACAGTGTGGTGTCCTTGTTGGCCATAATCTGTGACAGTGCCGCCATGATGGACAAGTGCATAGGTTGGTCTGCTCTGACATCCCAGTTGGCTGTTAGACCATGTGATTGAATGAAAACATTCATGCTATCCCGGAAAGGTTTAAGATCTTGTTCATCAAAAGGGGGTTGGGCAACACCGCTTTGGAAAAACGAATGCAGTTTTGTCAACAAATTGGATTGCAAAAGAATTTGGACCCAATTTTGTCGCAGGGCCTGAAGAGAATCTGGTGTGGATCGATTTGGGCAACTCCAATCCGGTTCAGAAAATAGGCCTCCACCGTCTTCACAACTTACTGGCAAATCGTGCAAATCCTTGATGGGAAACACATGTTGTACTTGGTCCAGATTCATCAGTTGACCTGCACGTGAAGCACATAGTGGAGAAACCAAGGTAGCGATGGCCCCGCACATTTCCGCATGATATTCAGCTGTAGCTCGGCTTTTGTAAGAACCATCAGGATTGCGAACGCCCACAATCTGTTCGTGCGAATCAGGGGCATGTTGGCAAATTGCCCGCAGCGATTTCAAAGCTGGATAGGTGGAAGCCAGCAACCAATTTGTACGCCAGTTCCGATTGTAAGCACATGCGGGAAAATTCACCAGAAAGAAAGCACAAAATTTTACGAATCGACGGACTACCGGTTCAAGCCATGCCGTTGAATTCGTAGGTTGTTCAAGGTGAGCATGGCCACCCGCAGCGAAGAAGCATAGAACACCTCGAGCCAGCAAGGTCTCTGGAGGTAATGTCAGTCTGGAATATTCCCCATCTGGGGAGGCAGCTGCATAACCCACGCAGCCAGACGCGCATACCCGCAAAAGCGGCTCAAAAAAAGAATTGTCCAATGAATCCATTTCGGCTGAAATCAATTTGTCCACAGGACAGCAAACGCAGTTGTGTGCCAGCATTGCAGAGGTCAAAGGATACCCGGCTCCAGAAAAGATGTCCAGAAAAATACGCGATCCTTGAAGAAGTGAAACGTCCACTGGTGTTTGAACTGATGGTGGAACCTTCTCCGGTTGCTGAGGCAACTCGATATCCTGGATGTCAACATTCGCTGAATCCAAAATTGGTGAAACAGGGTCGGCTGATACCGTAGTGGTTGGCTCAGGATCGAAAAATTCGTTCCTTAGTGAGTCAGCAACAGGCTTAGCTTCCAAAACCTGGAGTCTGTGTGGTTGTTGTTGATGATCGAACGCACTGTGATGTTGTCCACAAGTTGGCCCGAGGCGAGTGGACATGCACACAAATTGCTGAACTTGCAAGAATCGCCCTTCTGACAGCGCCCAGATTGGTACTGCATACACAGTTGATGTTTCTTACCCTGAATTGTAGCTTCTGTCACCCAAGTAGGTCTGTTCGAAAAATAACCTTTGCTCATCTTGCACCAGACTTTTGCTTCCCTTTGCCCTTTCCACGGCCTTTAGAGCTCATGTTGGAAGAGCTCGGAATTGATGTCGGCAGTGGTTTTGCAGAAATTTTGGGACGTGGTTGCAACAAGGATGCCATGTCAGAACGCAAATGGGTCACCTCATGAATGGCGGAATAGCGTTGTCCAGGGTAAACTGTTGATCGTCATGGATTAACTGCCAAAGGGCCTTGTCCGCGGCCTGTGCTTCCAATACTCTCGGAGTACGTAAACCTGAATCTGCCTCTAGGCTTTGGATCAAAAAGCTCATGAACTTCAAAGAGTACGCACGCAAACGTTGAAGATGGCAAGCTTCCACCAAGAACAAAGCAACATTGTGAACATCAGATAGGTTCCTGATTGCGTTGCCTCCCATTCGTTGATTACTGACATTAAGAGAAAGTGGTTCATCTAATATGAGCTGGTGCAACTGCAAACCCTCGATTTTTGGAATTTTGGGACGTTGATAGATCACCATATCTTCCATTCTGGATTGTGTCATTCGAACTTCCAGGGAATGAAATTGGCATCTGAAAGCTCTGACCAAATCTCGTCAATGAAATCTGATCTTGAATTCACAATCATTGCAAAATGCTGGAAGGCCCAGTCATCCTGAACCAGTTGAGTAGCCAATGCTCGGTCAACCCCAAATGCCGACAAATGATCTTCAAGATCCGGCAACGCAAAAAATTGAAATGAAAGTGTTGGGGATGATCAAAAATGAACCGTTGAGATAGAAACAGGGAACCAACAGAGAAAGTTGCAGGTGATGAAGACTTGATGAGCCACGCTTCGCCCTAGGCCACAAAGTAAACCATGAATCTTGAGCCCGAAACATGAAAATGAATGTCAGCCAGCTGAGATCAACATCACCTGTCTAATTGATGACGACCAATCCGCAGATATCTCAATCGAGATGAATCCATAAAAACTTCAATGAACAAAATGAAAAATAAATGAACAAAATATATATGTGGATATGGGGAGATATTGCCGTATCACCGCACGTGTCCACGCTGGTGTGATTTGATCTGCTTTGGAGGAATTCAGACATGAACGCAGAAGATGGAATCACATGGTTTGACAAGAAATTCTACCAAAGTAAAAGCGTTGAGAATGTGAGAGATTCCAAAGCGGCTAAAAGAGCTGCTGATTTTGCGCGAGGTCATCACCGGTTAAAGCATGCGGCATGTCGACACAAACTAAGATGAGACAAAAGTGCAATTGATAGGCGAGCCAAACCAATGTGAACCTCCCTGAATGCGAAGGAATGCACATTGCTGGAACAAGTCATTCTCGGCGAGTTTCTGTGCTTGCTGTGGGCAGGACTTCGTGTGCCTGTCAACTTGCAATCTTTTAAGTGCTTGAATTTCCGCATTCTGTGGCTCGTGTGCTGAAACTGAGACGACTGAAGCAGTAGGTCATGAGGTGGCTTAGTGGCTGGCTGCATTGTGTCTCATGCTTACAATGCCATTTCAGACAGTGATTTGCTGCCGACAAAAGAGAGACATGTCTTAATCTCTGAGATTAGGTCCTGGACAAGTTGGCTTGTCTCCGGCCTGATGGCTTGCAATTCATGGGCAGGTGGTTGGTCCTTCTGTTCATGTGGGAATAGTCGGCCAATTTCTCTTTGTACTTCTGGTAGTAAATATGGGAAAGTGCATTTTGAAGTCCATGGAGAAGCTTGCATTGGCGCAACAGAGCTGTGAGCATTCTGGTCTACTTTAGATCGCCTACCTTGCTTTTTCTTAAAAAAGTGTTCATAACCCTTCAGGACAGCCATGCAGGGATAATTCTTAAAATCATCCATCCTGGATGCACTTGCCGTATGCACAGGCACAGCGTTGATTTTCAGAAAATTCTCTCATACATTTCTCCCAAACCAAAAACACAAGCCCGGCTCTTCTGAAGACGAGAAAAAATTGAATTGAAGAGAACTTACAGGGACTTCAAAGCCTCAAAGGCCTTGAGGGGGCTTGAACGAAGCCTTCGACGCCATTGCAAGGTGCCCTGTTGGTACTGAATTTGATGAAGCCTCAAAGGTGCCTTCGAAGCCTTCGAAGGTGCCTTCGAAGCCTTCGAAGGTGCATTAAAGGCTTCGAAGCCTTCGAAGGCACCTTATTTGGGCTTCGAAGGCTTTGAAGGAACATGAATAAGAAAAAAGAAGGAGCGGAATAGAAGAAGAGAGAAGAGGAAGAGAACTCGGAGAGAAGAAAAAGAGAAGAAGAAGAGAAGAAGAAGACAAGAAAAAGAGAAGAAAAAGAGAAGAGGAGAGACGCGGAAGGGAAGAGGAAGACAAAAGAAGGAAGAACGAAGAAGAAGAAGGAAGAACAAGCAAGAAGAAGGAAGAAGAAGGAAAAAGAACGAAGCAAAAGGAAGAAGAAGGAAGAAGAGAAGAAGGAAGAAGAAGAAAGAAGAAGGAAGAAGAAGGAAGAAGAAGGAAGAAGAAGGAAGAAGAAGGAAGAAGAAGGAAGAAGAAGGAAGAAGCAGGAAGAAGAAGGAAGAAGAAGGAAGAAGAAGGAAGAA
>BGPT01000171.1:322867-333286 GCA_003297045.1 Symbiodinium sp. clade C Y103 | reverse complement strand
AAGAAGGAAGAAGAAGGAAGAAGAAGGAAGAAGAAGGAAGAAGAAGGAAGAAGAAGGAAGAAGAAGGAAGAAGAAGGAAGAAGAAGGCAGAAGAAGGAAGAAGAAGGAAGAACAAGCAAGAAGAAGGAAGAAGGAAGAAGAAGGAAGAACAAGCAAGAAGAAGGAAGAAGAAGGAAGAAGAAGGAAGAAGAAGGAAGAAGAAGGAAGAAGAAGGAAGAAGAAGGAAGAAGCAGGAAGAAGAAGAAGGAGGAAGAAGAAGAAGGAAGAAGAAGGAAGACACACTTCCTGCGACCACTTGGACAAGTGACCTGAGACTAGGGTTTTGTGCTTCAAACAAGTATTGTTATGTTGTTTGGCAGACCGCGCGGCCTTCGACAAACAACAACATGCCATACTTCCTGAGATCACTTTTGACAAGTGACCTGAAACCATGGTTTCGGGCTTCAAAAAAGCAAAGTTAGGTTGCTTGTTGTTTTCGACGGAACAAAGCACAAGTCAGCACAGGTTGCTCTAGGCCTGTCTTGGACAACACCCAGAATAGTGCATGCAGTGATAGCATCTAGCATACGACGGACGAACAAAAACCACAATTGTTTATGGTCCGCAAAACCTTGTAATAATAATAGTAGTAGTAAAATTTCCTGCCCCATTGGTTTTGTTCACAAAACAATTATATAGTAGTGATAGTAGTAGTAATAGCAGCAGTAGCAGTAGCAGTAGCAGTAGCAGTAGCAGTAGCAGTAGCAGTAGCAGTAGCAGTAGTAGTAGTAGTAGTAGTAGTTGTTGTGGTAGTGGTAGTAGTAGTAGTAGTGGTAGTAGCAGAAATAGTAGTAGTAGTAGTAGTAGTAGTAGCAGAAATAGTAGTAGTAGTAGTAGTAGTAATAGTAGTAGTAGTAGTAGTAGTAGTAGTAGTAGTCGTAGCAGCAGCAGCAGCAGTAGCAGCAGCAGCAGCAGGAGGAGGAGGAGTAGTAGTAGTAGTATAGTAGTAGTAGTAGTAGTAGTAGTAGTAGTAGTAGTAGTAGTGGTAGTAGTAGTAGTAGTGGTAGTAGTAGTAGTAGTAGTGGTGGTAGTAGTAGTAGTAGGAGTAGTAGTAGTAGCAGTAGTAGTAGCAATACTAGTAATAAAATTTCCTGCCCCATTGATTTTGTTCACAAAACAATTAATAGTGATAGTAGTAGTAATAGTAGGAGGAGGAGTAGTAGTAGCAATAATACTGGTCGTAAGATTTCTTTCCCTATTTATTGTGTTTAAAAAACAATTCGTAATAACAGTCGTAGCAGTGGTGATAGTACTACTAGTAGCAGCACTAGCACAGTCAAATTTCCTGCCTAATTTGTTTTGTTCAGAAAACAATGAAAAGTAAGTTACACGACAATATTACAAAGTGGGACTGAGTAATAGTAAAAATATCAGTACTAGTGGGCTTGAAAAGCTGGCGCTTCAAGGGGGCTTGAAGGAGGTGCCTTCTTCTTCCTTTTGCTTTCTTCGTCTTTTTTCCCTAAAGGCGGCTTCGAAGTCTTCGAAGCAAAGCTTTCGAAGGTCCTTAGAAGGGCTTCGAAGTCTTAAGGTTCCTTCGAAGGCTTCGTTCATTCGTTCGTCCCCCCCCACGGACTCCATTACTTTCTCTGACAAATTTCCACAGAAAGAAAAACTGCGAAAATCCAAAAGGAACTTACAACCACTAGTCGCGCTTGCGCAGTTCAAAGTCGGGGCCCTAACGCGTCGCGAGCGCCAAAAACCCTGGGGTCGGCCAAAACACGGCTTCACTGCAAGCACAGGTTTCTTTCACACACAAACGACGGAAAGTCGCATGCTGTTTGTTCAGCTATCTTAGCTGCTGTGCACATGCAAAGCTGTTGCAACATCCTTTCAGCCAGTCCGTCTGCAGAAAAACAAACTCATCATCTCTCACCACATTCGCATGCAGAGTTGCATGCAAGTTGACAAAACGAAAACGATGTCGAAAACATGTTGGTCACATTCACATCCAAACGTTGTTGTCCATTTCCAGCGTGAATTNCATGCAGAGTTGCATGCAAGTTGACAAAACGAAAACGATGTCGAAAACATGTTGGTCACATTCACATCCAAACGTTGTTGTCCATTTCCAGCGTGAATTAATTCATTTGAGCATCAAATGAATTCTTTTCCAAACATTTCATTCTCTCCAAAACCACATTCACAAAGCACATGCACTGAAAACAACTGAGTTGAGCGAAAGCAAGTTGAAAAACGCAGCATTTCCGAAAAAGTTGTTTTCCACAAATCATACCTCAACCGTTGTTGATAACCTCCACAAACTCAGCCTCGAAAATGCAGGTTTGTAAAAACATGCAAAACATCCACATCTATATCCAAAACCCACTTTCACCATACCAATCTGCATCATAGCATGCACCTTGCACAACTGTATATGTTGTAGTACCAAAAGAGATGAAGAATCTGCAGCTCCACATGAATCGTGGCATCATAGTGGATACTTCCATANTAGCATGCACCTTGCACAACTGTATATGTTGTAGTACCAAAAGAGATGAAGAATCTGCAGCTCCACATGAATCGTGGCATCATAGTGGATACTTCCATAAAAACTGATTCCCTTCCTGTGAATGGAAAATTCAAAGAAGCATCCAACATAGCTTGAAAACTTTCATAGCGACCAGGAAATCCGCAGCGGGGAGGCTTTTCCATCCTGTTCAGCAAGCTTTTTCTGCATGTCCAAGAGTAGAAAACGTGATCAAGGTCAGCTTGCTTTTCATGGCATTCAGATATGTCTTTGAAGAGAATTGAATTTGATCAGTCGTCGAGAAGCTTTGCACTAGAGAGACAGCTTTGAAGTACATTGCGAATGAAAAGAATCTTTTCGATTGTGTTGGGAGCTGCATTGAGCACCTCCACTGGGTAGGACAAAGCTGGAGCTTCCTTCAACTCTGCTTGGAATGGCTTTGTCTGAAAACAAAAAGTGGTAGTGCGAATCTTACGAGGCGACAGGAACCTCTTTGCATGGAAAGCAAAGGTCTAACTTTTTTTCTCAGCCCGGCGCTCAGAACAGGTCTGAAATGAAGAAGTACCAATGTCTAACTGCAGAACCCCAGAAGACCAGCTGCGAAAGCGAAGGTGCCCTTTTCTTAGAAACTGGCGCGCCTGCAACAACACAGGAGCAACGGATCGCTGCCTGCATGAATACGGAACACGGTTGCTGATGGAAGATTCCCACCCTCACTTGCAGAGCATGTTGCCGATCTTTGCAAAATCATACTCTTGTTTGGGTGTTGTTGCCGTAGGTTTTTTCGCAGCATGGCGTGGGCAAGGTGCTGATTCTGCTAGGATTGCTGGCGGGATGCCTTCTTCTGTGGTTATTATCGACGGTTTCGTCAATCTTGGATGTCGTAATGCTCAATTTTATCTCTTGATGCGTTATTTGTTTTGGGCTTTCCCCCTCGTCCCCCATGAACTCATAATGCGACAGCTTTGCAGGTCGGATTCTGAATGGTTCAATGCCATCTGGTTAAACAATATCGTATATATTTAAACCGGATGAATCCTTCATTCACATTGAGTTGCTTCATACTCCAGAAAATTTTAGAAGAAGGCTCAAGCTGAAACATCGGTTTTGCCACAGGTGCAAATTTTGACTACTAATACAAAATGCCATAGTCAGAGTTCTAGTTAAACTAGTTGTAACTAGTTGAGCAATAGTTACAACTAGTTGCAACTAATTATTGGCAATTAGTTCAAATAGTTTGAGTTGGAACTGACTCTGTAACTAGTTGGCAACTAATTATAACTTTTTTGCAACTAGTTCGGTTTAGTTGCAACTAGTTACAAACTAGTTGGTGGTAACTAGTTCTCAACTAGTTGCAGAATTAGTTGTGACTGGTTGTAACCCTCCAGGCCCAGAGTTGGAGAGTTAGTTGTAACTAGTTGTAACCCTAGCCCCCGACCCAGAGTTGGAGAGTTAGTTGTAACTAGTTGTAACCCTGGCCTCGGGCCCAGAGTTAGAGATACCAGACAGGGGGATGGCACCATAGATATCCCTACTGCCAAAGCTGCTGAAAGAATAGGCAATGCAAGAGTACTCATAGCCACGTCAGGCACTATCTTTGCCAATTCGCAGAGCTTTACCAAAGCTGTAGTCCACCATGTTGAACATAGTAGCATTAACTTTCAAGACGAAGCGCAGCAACATGGTGCTATTAAAGGAATTCACAACTACATTACCTTCAAACTACGTGAACGTCTCAACGAATCACAGATGGGCCTTCGGGCCGGACATAAGTGGTATACACCCAAACCATGTCTACTACCCTTATTAAAGCTACAGCAGCTATCAGGGGAAAACAGCAGAAAGAGATCCTCGAATTAACTAAAGAAGTCGCGACAAAAGACCTAAAAGGCTCATGGTGCCAACGACTCGGAGGTCGGATGCACGAGCCCTACTTGCCGCCCCTGTCTGCATGGGGTTGTGGATACAATCCAGCCTTAAAAAGGTTGGACACAACCCACCTAATAGGGTTATTACTCTTCCTAACCTCGCTCACAGTTGCGGAAGATACGCCATTCTCGTATAAAATTGCCAGCAGTACACTGGAAGCATCAGGGTTAACTGGAGATCACCATTGGGCGCTTATGATGCCCACCAGTAGCCGAGTCCCCCAGCAGGTCTATGAACTTCTGATCGGAGTCAACTACCCTGAACTGTGTCAACTCAACGAAAACCACACAATGGACATCGGCACAGGGACCAGAAGGGAGGATGATTCGGTACCCACAGGCTTCAAGTACATATACTGGCAACATGACTGTCAAAATCAATATTTCTGGAAGGATGATACCCGGCTTGGGCCGAAAGTATCCACGGAGACCACTGCTGCACTATGGAATACGGTCTTCAGGCATACTGAAGACATCCCTGTTGGGGTAGACAACTCAACCCCAGGCTTGTTAGCTTTAACCACACTGACCGCAATGAGAAATCACTTACAAGAGCNAAGACATCCCTGTTGGGGTAGACAACTCAACCCCAGGCTTGTTAGCTTTAACCACACTGACCGCAATGAGAAATCACTTACAAGAGCAGCAAAATATACTAAATAAACCTGATGGTAACCCAGCTCCATTTAAGGTAGCCAATGTAGTCACCCTTGCGGGAGCGACAGCATATCATGGAATTATATTTCAGCCTGGCTANTCCATTTAAGGTAGCCAATGTAGTCACCCTTGCGGGAGCGACAGCATATCATGGAATTATATTTCAGCCTGGCTATGGGTTCCTGAGTGGACAACCGAACTCATCACTAACTCAAAACCAGGAGGCAGGCCATCACACGAGCAACGGTAGGTCTATCCAGGGCAGTTACGGTTACTACTATAGTGTCGCCACTAGATATGCGAGGGGCCATGGGAGGTGCCCAAGTACTTGCAACACTAGCGACGGGTGTGTCCAGAATAGATACAGACCTCATGGGAGTGAGATCAGAAGTTGGAAAATTGAAAGCTAAGCCCATGAAATTAGAAGAATATTATAGTATCCTGGACTCCCANCAGAATAGATACAGACCTCATGGGAGTGAGATCAGAAGTTGGAAAATTGAAAGCTAAGCCCATGAAATTAGAAGAATATTATAGTATCCTGGACTCCCAGGGCATAGGAGATACCACACCACCGCTGGTAATTGCAGTGCTGTCAAATCCTCCGAAACTTGGCCCTAGACTAACCAGAATGAGACTAGTGCTAGCACTAGCGAAAGACTACCCCGTAACAAAGGACCTCCAGCAAGATGTCAGATACCTGCCTGGGCATACAAACATTGGGCTAGTATGGGGTTATGCTGCAGATGGAAGCCGGTGGCCAGAGTGGCTACTTACAGTAACAAGAGAAGGCTGGCGCCTAAACCATGTCACCTCCAGATATGTGCAAAACCCAATACTTGCGTCCAATATGGAAATTTGGACCCTGCCAAGGTACTTCTTCTATGATGCGTGGAGGGAGGCACCAGAATGCAACAAGCCAGACCAGTTGCTATACTTCCGCAAAGCGCGCACANTGGACCCTGCCAAGGTACTTCTTCTATGATGCGTGGAGGGAGGCACCAGAATGCAACAAGCCAGACCAGTTGCTATACTTCCGCAAAGCGCGCACACCACTGCCGAAGGGCTTACAAGCTGGCCTGAATATACCGGCGGTGCAGGAAGAGCCCAAAAAAGACAGAATTCAGTCTACAACGGTGGACGCTGCTCCGACTCCAAATGAGCAGAAGGGCACTAAGCCTGGCCACAATGATGATGTGGATCAAGCAGCTCCTTCTAAAGAAACGGAATGGAAGCAGCTGAAGAAGCTGTTACAGCATATGCATTGGCTGTCTATAAGGCCAAACGAGAGCGAGGTGAACCCCCTGAATCACTGTCACTGGACCTGCTGGCAACTGTTTCCCCAGCATATCCCTTAGCTCGGCTCTCCTTCAACCTCGCAAGCCTTAGTCAAACATGGAAATTTTCCATGTGCCGGTGGATCGTCAGCTGGGCTGCAGAAGGATGGTCGGCGGAGACGAGACATGAAAGTGCAGTTGCTAAAGCATGGGAATACCAGAAAGCCATTACGTCACTAGCACGCCTCCTTGCTGAAGTGTTTAAATTCATTGGAAAAGATCACCCCATACGAAGAGAGCATGAAAAGTGGACGCTGCTTGCCTCTACTCCGTTTTGGGAGTCCTCGCTGCATATGGCTATCCTGAAAGGATATGAGCACTTGCTCAGCAAGAAGAAGGGAAGGGTGCATAAAGTGCACCCTAATACAATTGATGGAATCCTCACAGGGAAGTTNGGCTATCCTGAAAGGATATGAGCACTTGCTCAGCAAGAAGAAGGGAAGGGTGCATAAAGTGCACCCTAATACAATTGATGGAATCCTCACAGGGAAGTTTGTCCAACAAGAAGCACCGATCAGACTCCCCTCTACTGATTTCAATGTGCATTTCCCTATGTGCCTGCTACCCGAAGTTCATGAGCGAATATCAGGACCCTATTCCCTGATGAGCGTAAGGAGGAGCAAAAAGACCATAGAACCCTTCCGTCGGCGAAAAAAGTAAGCCAGGCCCATCACAGCTGCGAGTGTGAAGCTGGAGGTCAGATTACCTCACATTGATGAGCAAGGCATGTCAGAAGAAGTGCGCCCCTTCTGGCTAGCCAGTGACCCGACAACCATGATTCACAATGCATTCAATAACCATGACTATAGGGGAAACAATTTCCCCACTTCCCAAAATAGAGTCTGAATCTACCGTGTTCTCAAAGAGTTCGGAAGCACCAGTTACTTCAGTGACAGATCCAATCATCTCTTCTCCTTGGACTTCAAGAGGTGCAGCACTTCAAGAGAGGAACCTGGAAGAGTACCTGAAAGTGAACAACTGGCAGGAATATCAAGGGGAGGGGGCTGAAACGCCCCAAACAGCCTACGAGGTTAGAGAACAAGTGGAGCCTAATAAGTGGCAACGGGAGTTGTGGGACCAATTCCCTAGGTTCTGGCTAGCAGAAGATGTCCCGAATCCACAGCACAGGCAATCAGAAATTGTGCCAGAGAACTAGCAGAGCGAAGTGCGACTGACATACGCACCAGCTCAGCTCATGGATCTGGAGAAGAACAGCGCGAACCCATAGGGGAAGAGCAGATGCAAGATCCAGAACTCCGAAAGGGAGAGGAAAGAGTCAATAGTTACAACAGTCCTCCATCATAAATGTATACAAAGGCACCTAGAAAATCTGGTGCCCTGAAGGGCTGCAAGCGGTGTACAGTAGCAGACAAGAGACTGCAGGCTGACTCGGAAAAAAGTGCGCCTGGCTGGCAAACATTTTGAGGGTTGTGATCCGGAAGACCGCAGAATTGATGCAAGCTGAGGGTTGGTCCCAGACGCACATCATTTCTTTTGGCTCGGAGCTGCATTTTACCTGCACTCCTCCACTGTTGCTACTCTTGATACACAACTCCATCTCTGACGATCTCCCCTCTCCTCCCCAATCTTACGTGTCTTACCTGCGCCCTGCCCCCCTGTCTTCTGCTCCCTTTGCTTCCTGCCCACCTCACTTCTCCTCTACCTGTTTCGTCGGCGTGTGTTTTGTTTGTTCTGTTGTGTTTTGTTGGGGGGGTTGTTTCTGGTTAAGAGAAACTCCGGAGCCGGTTAGCTTGTGCCAAAGTGCACGTAGATAGCCATGGAATGAGATCGTTAATGCGAACTTTATTCAACTCGATCAAACAAAACTAACCTGAACATCCGCGGCGATTTTGGTCACATACAAAAGTGGTGGATTCCAGCCCCTCTGCTCGAAGTGACTATTCCAGCAACAATAGTAAGAACCCACTGCAAGATAGATGCGAGCAAGAAGGAAGACCACTCCTCTCGGGTGTGCGAGGCCACACCATAGCACCACTGAGTGCGGTGCAACAAAATATGCGAAGAAGACCAAAGAGATGCAAATAGGATGACTATAAAGAGAAGCTGCCTACAAATAGATTGCCTCTCCGCTCGGAGGCGGGGTGGCCTATATCAAATAAAGAAGCATCTAGCTCCGAATGGCGTGAATGACAACCCAAACAGTAGCATCCGAACTAGGAGAACATCTCACTAAGGTGCGCAGAGGAAATAAAGCCCTTGTACTTGTTGCTCGGAGGCGGCAAGTCCCGGCTAATCCCTGTGACACGAAACGCCGAAACAGTTGAAGGAGTACCCAGGAGCTGTTCATTGGGAAGTCCGACCAATGAATAAGCCATCAGAATTGAGAGTAAGAAATTAGGGAACAATAGATACAAGGTACGAGAGACTCACCGCTGTCAATAAAGAAAAAGGAATTGTAAAAACATGGACAATTGCCCCAGGTCAGCAACAGAACCTCTGGTATTGCGAAGTCGTTGATACTATTGGGCCTCCCATATAGCCAAAAGTTTGGGTGAGGAGATCATCTTGGGCTGATCCAGCTCNTTGATACTATTGGGCCTCCCATATAGCCAAAAGTTTGGGTGAGGAGATCATCTTGGGCTGATCCAGCTCGGTGAGTGGATCCTCCCCTTACTGGGCTATAACAGTTGCCTATAGTGCGATCCGGGAGTACTTCGCTATACCACTGCACACACACACACCTCCCCCCTGGGCGGGGGAGGGGTCAATATTATGTGGAAAGGAGTCCGCTATACACGTGGACTCTATCTTCAACACCAAACGATCGGTGTATTTTGGAGCAAGAGCCGCTCAGCTGCGAAACTCGCTTACAATTTTCAAATGACTCTATCGCCTGGGCGACTTTACGACTGGGAACACTGATAAGTGATGTCAGTATTGTCTACAGTACGGCTTGCCTGGTGAGGACGTGAACGGTACAAAATCTTCTGCCACTTCTCCCCGTTGGGTACGGGGTATGAAGTTTGGCACTGTATACCGTGTCTCAGGATTGGTGTACGCTTTACCTGGTGGCATGCGCATTCATTTGATTGCTCTGTCGTCGATTTTGTTTACTCGTGCTGGTGCATCGTTGGCTTATTTTGACTTCTCCGACTTCTTCGACTCAGTGTATTCTGAATCTCTGTATGCTATGGGCGGCTATTGACACTACTCCTTTGCAGGCACGTACTGAGAGCCGGGCGCTAGGTTATTTCAATTTTGGTTTCTTTTAGCTTACTTCAAATGACAAGAGGCCCTGTGCCAGCGTGCGCTTATTCCGAGCAAAAAAAAATCGGGCCCAGAGTTAGAGAGTTTGTTGTAACTAGTTGTAACCCTGGCCCCGGGCCCAGGATTAGAGAATTAGTTGTAGTAGTAGTAGTAGCACTAGTAATACTAGTAAAATTTCCTGGCCCGTTTGTTTTGTTCATAAAACAAGTCAAAGTAGTAGTAGTAGTAGTAGTAGTAGTAGTAGTAGTAGTAGTAGTAGTAGTAGTAGTCGTAGTCGTAGTCGTAGTCGTAGTCGTAGTCGTAGTAGTCGTAGTCGTAGTCGTAGTCGTAGTAGTCGTAGTCGTAGTCGTAGTCGTAGTCGTAGTCGTAGTCGTAGTCGTAGTCGTAGTCGTAGACGTAGTCGTAGTCGTAGTCGTAGTCGTAGTCGTAGTCGTAGTCGTAGTCGTAGTCGTCGTAGTAGTAGTAGTAGTAGTAGTAGTAGTAGTAGTAGTGGTGGTGGTGGTAGTAAAATTTCGTGGCCCATTTGTTTTGGTCATAAAACAAGTAGTAGTAATAATAGTAGTAGTAGTAGTAGGAGTGGTGGTAGTAAAATTTCCTGGCCCATTTGTTTTGGTCATAAAACAAGTAGTAGTAATAATAGTAGTAGTACTAGTAGTAGTATTTCTTTTTGTAACTAGTTGTAACCCTGCTTCCGGGCCCAGGGTTAGAGAGTTGGTTGTAACTAGTTGTAACCTTGGCCTCGGGCCCAGGGTTAGAGAGTTAG
>BGPT01000171.1:295588-322843 GCA_003297045.1 Symbiodinium sp. clade C Y103 | reverse complement strand
GGTTCCCCCCCCCCCCGCCTGAGACCCCCATAGTTGTGGGTTAGGGTTGAACCCCAACCCCAGCCCACCCCACCCGACCCAACCTCAATTTTGACATCCTAGTTGCGGAGTCTTGCCGGAGTCGGCACACCTTTGGAAAGATTATTTGCAATGGAAGAATTCCAGCTTTGAAATTTTAAACGATTCCGCAAAAAGATCAGAATGCAAACGATGATGCCATTAGATCAATCAGTTGATTTATTCGATGCCCATTTCTGGGGTTTGATGCCTTCCAATCGTAAAGCAGTCCACAGCCATTAGAGATTAATGGAATCCGAAAAAAAATGGCTGGAATGTCGGCTGGAGTGACAATGAAATTAAACCTGGCTTGACTAGAATCCAAATAGATTTTCTTCGCCCACAGAATTTTCGGAAGCGACAACATTTTCTTCATTTGCTCTTTGACACCTACATCATGCAGATATCGGCTAACTGAGAGCTGGGCGGGGTATTCGATTTTTGCTTTTCATATTCTTTATAAATAAGAGCTTGTATGTCACTTAGTTGTTTAGTTCGCGAAACAGGCCGTGAGCCTAGGTACGTTAGAATAAACAAAAAAATAACGGATGATTTGCAGATATCTCTGGTTGCACCGATGGCTCAGAAAATGGATTGCGCTACATCTCACGTATGAGGTTCGATATATAACAAAGATAAATATTTTTGCTTATCGTTTAGCCATGAAGCCATGATAAGAATTGAATTCCTTTTATATATTTTGAATTAAGCAGAATCTACTTCTAAATCCCCAAATAATTCGTAGATTGACCATACGGGAAAATGGCGATGAAAAAATCCCACCGATTTCATTGATTTCGGATAGAGGTCAAGCTATTTATTAAGGCACAAAATTATTAATGATTATATAAAATTGCTGAATTATTTTTGTTAAATTAGTACCGAATATTTCTATAGTAATTCGATTATGCTTATATTTTCTACTATAAGCTATCCCTTTAAGAAAGAAAAAGAATTTATACAAAAAATATATTTATCCAAAAATTCTTCCTGACATTAAAAAAATTACTTGGACATATATAATTGAATAATTTTATTCAGCATAAGATTTCATCTATGACCCTTTGAATTTATGATGGAATAATGAAAATTTTCAAATATTATATTTATATCTTGAATTATTTGATCCGGCATTAAATTAGATTACTTGAGGCATAATTTCTATTTACACTGGAAGTGAAATCACAGATAAAATTTAATTGAGATTCTGCGTAATACGCAAAACTTCTGTTATCTCCATTTTTTTAAAGACTAGAATTACGGCAAGATATTGGCTTACCAAATACCGATTCTTCAGCATAGTTGTCGTAATCGGCAGGCTTATATTCCGAAACCCAATTTTAACCCAATCTTAATCCAATCTGCATATGACGACTCATGCTGCGTGCGCACCTGCTTCATCACCTGTTGCATAAGGGGATTTATTTGTAATTCTCCGCTTGCTGCGCTGGTGCTGACGTGACTAATACCTCCAATATCCGCGGCCGGTTTACGACCATCAATATCATGCTGATTCCAGCTCCATCACCCGTTATATTCATTCCATTGGTTTTTATTTCAAGAAATATTTCCAAGAAATTTCAAGTCTCCATTGCCAATAATACTCTTGATCATCATTATTTTGATTTTGAGGCTCATTATCACTGCTGGCCGAGGTATTTATGGCATATATCAAGCTACCTGGGCACGCAACCAAAATAATGAAATTTTATATATACTATATCAAACCAAAATCTGGCCCTTGGAAATTCTTTTGATTGGAAGAATACTTTGCCATTTCCATTTGCAATTCGCACAAAGACTGCAAAAGCGATTCCATCCATGGCTTGAAACAAAAATATCTATCGATTACGGATAAAAATAATTTCGGATTCAAATTCCGAATGTGAACCCACAAGGTCAGAGAAATATCCTGATAATATAAGAAAAATTATTATTCAATATATATATATATAATTGAAAATTATAGATTGGAATAATTTTGAAAATTTATTGGGTCAATCCGATATATATATATATGGTGTTTCTATTTTCGAATTGAATTATAATTACCAAATATCATCATAAATTAATCGATAATTATAGAGGCATAAAATAAATCCTAGCACAAAAATAAAAATTTGCAACAAAAAATCCCACTGATTATAATATTTATCAATAATCTTATCAATGTAATGAATTACTTTTTCATCCATGCATGAAATTATTAAATATATTTGGTCTAAGCTCCTCAAAATATATTTCTGACCACCAATATATCAGATAAATTGATTTCGTAGCCACCTTAATTCTATGCAAAATGAACCAAATATTTTCCGAGATTTTATTTCAATTATAGTAATTTATTTACAATAATTTTTTTCAAATTTTTGCTTATAATATTTAAGATTATTAAAAAATTATCCTTCCTATTATAATTTTCCCAGAGAAAATTTTATATATTATTAAAAAATAAATACATAAAAAAAAATCTAAATTTTTACAAAAACATTTTATTTTCGTATTATTTTACAATTCAAAATTTATCTTTCGTAAAAATATTAAAATATAAATATTTTTTACAATAATTATAATATCTGTTTCGTATTTCATATCTCATATTAAAATTAATCCATATTCATATTATATTAGAAAAAAATAGAATTATTTAAAATCTAAATAAATTTTCAATATTATCAAAATAAAAACTAAAAATATTTTTAAATAAATATATATTTTCATAATAATTAATATATATATATATAAATATAATCATAATTTATTTTGATTATTTTTTATATTATCTATTTCCAATTTCTATTATATTATTTTTCCTTTCTTTCCATTATTTAAAAAAAAAAAAAAATCTATTCGAATATTAATTTTCAATTTTTTATAAAATTCTAAATTATCATTTAAATCCATTCCAAATAAAATATATTATAAATTAAATATACAAAATATATTTAATTTATAAATATATAATATTCCTAATATATCAAACATATATCAAAAATATATATAATATATTTTCATTCCCCATAAATTCTTATTATTCATTATATTAAATAATCAATATATAATCTATATTATTATCATATACTATCTAGATATTATATCAAGATTGCTATTTATTTATTCTTAATTAAAATTTCATTTTCAAATTTTCAGTTAATATCAAATAGATACCCTCACCCATCCATTCACCCCCACCCACCCATACCCGCACACACACACACACCCACCCACCCACCCACACACACCTCTTGCCCACACAATTCCACACAATTTCGAAATGCACAACTCTATCGCATACGACTCTTTCATGCACAACTTTTGGAACATAACTCTATCACACACACCTTTATCACACACAATTCTGTCACACAGAACTCTCTCACACACACACACAGAGCTCTTCCACAGACAACTCTTCCACAAACAACTCTGTCACACACAAAACTTTCCCTCGCACCTCTTTCTCGCGCAGCTCTGTCACGCACAACTCAGAAATCTTTCACATACAACTCTTCCACAAACAACTCTGGTCACCTACAACACTTTCCCACGCACCTCTTTCACCCACAACTCTGTCACACACAACTCGCAACTCTTTCACATACAACACTTTCACATATCTCATTTTCACATACGACTATTGCACACAGCCTGTCCTCCACCATCTCCTTTCTCTTTCCTCCATTTCTGCCCATCCCACTTCCACACCTATTTGACATTATTGGCAGAAGGTGACATATGGGGTTAGCCGGTCCTTTAAGTTTGCTCAACGCGCCTTTGTGCCCTCAACCTGCCCGCTGAACAACCGCTTTCAGCTAAACATATGGCTAGCGCACAGCTTGTAGAACATATTTCACGAAGAGAAGGCAATTTCGCAACAAAACCGCTAGCGCTGTCAATAATATGTTTTTTTGTCTGGGGTTTGCGCCCCACATATCCAATTTGTTTCCCAAACAGTGTGTCCTCACTGAGGGGTTCTTACGGTAAGTGTCAAAGGCCGGGGTTGAATCAGGGTGCTTCATCTGGCTCCGGGCATTTTGGCTACAAATTCTCGCATAGAAAATATCACCGGGTTGGAATGTGCATGCTTCTGCTGTGCTCGAAAAATTCCTGCGAAGAAAGCACCGTGGCGCCCATTGAAGGTCCACAATCCTGCAAGCCATGCAGAAATCAGGTTGTCAGTCCCTAAAGCTATGAGTCCCTGTAGCCTCGTTCGTAGCATTTTTGCCTTGTGCATTTGCAATTCGTACCAAATTTGCAAAAACAATCACAGATTTCTAGAACATGCCAAACGTACAAATCTTCAGAAATCACACGTTGTTTTCATTTTGCTTGGTGCATGGCCCCTGCAAATCCATATCGGCTAATCTTGACTCATCCAAAGTGGCTTGGGCTAAAAACGATCATTTTTAGTTTTTTGGTCTAAGGCGTGCAAATTGCAACCCGCAAAGCGAGCGCAAAAAACGCAAAACGAACGCAAGAAACCGCAACGGCCGTAAATTGAAAAAAAATAGTTTGGAAATTCTGGGTTGATCGATTTTTGCCAGGTATGGTGACCAAGTGATCCACATTCCAATTTATGGGAATTTGATGGAATGTGGATCACTTGGTCACCATACCTGGCAATTGGATGCAATTGGCTTCGAGCTCACTTACCATGCATAGAACCCAGAAAATCGAACTCCTTTAAGTCGAGCAAATGTGGTCAAGTAGGAATTTTGGAATCGAACCCCGAACAAAAAATTATACAAATGGGATCAAATGGGGGTCCAGGTCTGAAAATGGAGCCGCAAAAATCTTGACCCAAAAGCATCCGCATTGCAAACGTGGAGCTGGAAGTTTACGCAGCAAAAACATGGCTTGTTGATGCTTGTTGCATATTTACGCCTTCAAAACGTCAATGATAAACGCTTCAATGTTGCTAAGAAGTTCCTCCAAAGCAGCTGCGATCGCGTCCATCGAATTCTCACAACCTGGTTACTTTTTTTGGTAAAAAACAATATTAAAAAAACTTGATATTTTCGTTCTAAGGTTCTTGGACAGGTCCCGATAGTCGAAAATTTTTGGAAGACTAAATGAAGACTACAGATTTGGGTGAAACAAATCAAAAGGAAGTGCTATTTCGTCGCGCGTCCGCGTATTTTTGGTCCGGGCCCCGGCTATTTGTTATATTAGAAGAATTTCGAATAATTGATAAACATTATCAATTATTCGACTGTATAATGTATTTTTTTCTAGGGTAATACATACATTTTAATTTTTGAAGTTTTGACTGGATATTTTTCTTTTTCTAATAGCGGATGATCATTCGTCATTTGATGACAAATGATAAAATATCGGGATCCTTAAAACAAAAATGCTTTTTTCGGAAACTTTGCCCGGCTGTATTCAATAAACTTCCGTTTCCCACAGGATTGGGCACGACCAATCATTTGAAATGAGTTGGTCCAAAGGCCCAAGCTCAACGAAAACATGTATTTGATGAAATTTATGAGAACGATGCCACCATTGGACACAGAGAAACTTGCGTCTCTTCTAGGCATTGTGGGAACAGAATTGACATTCATCTTCTCGGCTGTTTGGCAGCATCAGAAGATCAAACAGCAAATCACAAAATGAGTGCCTGGCAGGGATTCGGCACTAAACATGATCAGATGATTCTTTGTTTTGCAGTCTTGCCAAACCCATCACATAATATCAATACAGGCTTTCATCATCTTTCATAATATGTAAACATATGTAAACGAAATGCTGCAGAGTATATACAGATGGGTTTGTGGTTCTTAACCCTTCTGGTGGATGGTGCACGACCCATGCCAACCCTCGTGGAAAGGAGTCACCAATGAGAGCCCAGACAATCGGGAGTTGACATGAATTTGCCAAACATTTACCAACAACAATGCGGATTTGACATGTTTTGACCAGCAGAGAAATATAAACAATATGCAGAACCATTTGGGGGCTAGATACACAACCCTGAACTCAAAATTGGGAAGGTTTTACTATCGTGCATCCCATCATCCTGATGTATCATCACAACAACTCCACTTATATTCTGTATACCACTAGTAATGATTTATCTGACTAAATCCCACATGATAACCGACATGGACATATCTTATTTGGTCGGAAAATTGGATAGTACTAAATCATACTAAAACCACTTCTTTATCAACATTTTCGCCACTAGCCAGGTTCCAATTCACTTTATCAACATTTTCGCCACTACCGCATTTTCAGACACATCCATACAGCATATAAATTCTCAGTAGGACAGTGGTCTTCTCAACCCCTAGGTTATTTGTGGAATGGGCTATGGCTGCTGTGGTCATCCCACCATCATGAGATGACCATCCCTTGCATGGAAAAATGTCAAGCTGTTCAATACACTAAGCCTTTGATAAGTTTCATAAGGGTCAGTTTGCCAAAGGAAAATCTGCAAGCCACAAAGCACAAACTGACCATCTTCAAATGGTCCTTAATTTAAGGATCTCCCCATGTACCCTTTGGTAAGATAAGTTAGCTATTGAAAATCAGCGAACAAATACTCTAGGTCCATACATCATCGAACGAAATGGGCAATTTCATTTAGTAAACATAGGAAGTTGCCGGAGTGTAACTCGACCATGGCCATCATGGCACATATCCATTATGATTAATTCATGTTGCAACCCCTCAAAAAATATGGGAAAATCGGGGATCATCATTCCAAATAGGATTGAAATATACCATGATTGAACCACCACGTAGCTATAAATGATGGTTTCATCATGTTTCATCCCTCCATAGTAACTCCAAAAAAGATGTGGAAAGGTGGTTCCGTGATGCTAGTTCGATGATATCGCCTCATTTTTGCAGGTTTCCAGCTTTTCTATCCTGATGGTACAATATGGACACGTTCTATCCTGGTCATGGAATGTAGATCCTCGTGAAAAAGCAAGCAGGGTCGCACCGTGGCGTAGGCGCCAGCACGGCGCTTGCTCATGGGGCGCAAAGGCCGCCTCGGTGATATCAAGTATCCCCATTGATCATGTTGCAATCCGAATTGACAATGACCAATATCATATTAGTATATATATCATAATTCTGGCTATTATTGAAATTATGATTGTCATCGTCATCACTAGTAATAGTACTAGTAATAGTACTAGTAATAGTACTAGTGATAGTACTAGTAATAGTTGTTGCCATATTGTTCTTACAATTTTAAATTGTGATAAATGGGAGAAGCCGCAACAGAAAACAATACCCTAAATAGTACCATCCTCCCACAAAACAAATGAATCCTGAGAAAGTAATCTCAAACTCCCCAACAAACAGGGTCTATCTTGGTTGGAGGGATGGTACTGGTAGCATCTATTGGACATTGAGAACTGAACAATCATAACCAACAGTTTCAATGATACGATTTGATGAGGATGCAACCATCCATCATTCTTCGGAGCATCACCCGAATATTCCTGTTTGTTGTTAAGTCCATGATTACAGGAAGATATGCTTATATAACTTATATAGCCGTGATGGGTTTCCGACCTATTGGGCTTTCGACACCCTTGTCTCACCCGCCCAAGTTTCGTGCTGTCAAACGTGCCGCCAAAACACCAAAGATCCTCTTCGGGATCGTAGGACTCTGCAGTGTTTAACACCTGCCGAAAGCTGAGGCTCTTCTGAGGGAATCATGACCCAACAGCCTGGATGCTGAACGAATCCAATGAAAGTAGGGTGTGAAGATAACATCTAAACACATTGACGATCAATTGAACTGAGGTATGGTGTGTTTTTTTTCCCCCTTGCTCCGGAACCAAGGGGAAAAAGCACTGGAAGTTGTAATTTCATGTAATTTCTTCATATTTCTTCGAAACAAATGGCAGACCCAATCATCCAACAGCTGATGATCAAGTACAGTCAGAAATTAGGAACTTGGGCCTCCGCAGGTTTGGCAATCTGGTAAACCGAATCATTAACCCATGATTCTGGCACTTCATTCAAGAACAAAACCACATAAACCATCATAAACATGTGTAAAAATTCACGAAATTGGTCGCCTTAGGTCCAGAGTTCAAGATATAAAGCCTTCACATAGCTTTCCCATGCCTTACCACATCCTTGGATCCTTGGGTCATCCGAATCCGCCCGGGCCGCACCTGGCTACCATCGTTGCCCCCCAGCACCACCAACTGATTTCCCAGCACAGCACCGGCGCTGCCGCTGCGACGTTGTAACATGGGATGGGCCTCCTGGGGGTCGGGTCACCGATCTACCAACAAACCATGGGGGGTTGGGGGTTGGGGGATGGGGGGTGAGGTTGAGGGAAATTGGAGTGGTTGAAGGGAAAATCTAGAGGAAACTGGCTGGTTTTTACCATCAAATATAAAGTTTCCACCATAAGTTTTCCCTTAAATCTTCTTGAATCCAAATGAATTGGGGGGAATTGAGCCAACAACTAATGGTGTGATGTTGGCTATTCCCCACAGTTTGTTTTCTGATTCCCAAAAACTAATTGCCATTGGATTTTCGGCCCTAGAACTATTTCTGAGGGTTGCCATGTTGGTTGAAGCTCGAACTGTTTTAAGTCCCGATGCCACTGTCACGTTCATTTCTTATGCTGACACCGCCAAACCAAAAAATCCCCATCTGTTGGGCAAGAGGAGGTTCCCGAAAAACCGCACCTTCACCACAGAAACCAACCAATTTTCCATACCCTTTCCAGTGTCTGCAATGACCCATGTGGTACTTTACTAATATATAGGTCAATATAGGTAGGCCTCTCATTTCTCCCATACTTGCTCCTGTCGTTATAGATTCACTGCCAGAGTTGATCTTCAGCTGGGTATTCGGAGCAGAAAATCCACCATTTCTGGAGGTAAAAATCCAAGACTTCTACCCTCCATTTGAAAGATTTCTTCACGAAAGCCATGGTTTTCCACATCCTTTTGTGTGTTGGATGGTGCACCCCGTTTTCGTTGGTTAAACCGCAATTTTTCATGTTAAAACCACAATTTTTAATGGTTAACACAGTTAACCCCCAAATTCACTGGAGGTTATACCCCGTGGTCGCTTCCGTGTTAGTCGCGCCGGTCCTGCCACACTCCTTTTTCAGGGTCAAAGACTTCCACTGTGTCGTGGACGCAGTGCTGATCATGTCCTGACAGCTGTTGAAGCAATAGGATGTAGAGAACCAGAAAACGTCAGATTCATTCGTAGAATATTCTGATATCATATTCAGTTCATACTAATAGATATGTAAATATCATCAGATACTGCATAATCATCAGGTATGCTCTAATGTTCAATTAGTAACAGAATAATGGTTATCTGATGATTGCAAAAATAGCAACATTGTAATCAGAAACACCAGGATGAGATTTCTAATAGAATGGTTGTAGATGGTTATACTAGTAACAGAATGGTTGTAGATAGAAAATAGATGAATAATAATGGCATATTGATCTGGAATACTACCCTTCGGTAATCAAACATGGCAAGAAACATGGCAAGCTGGAAAATCCTTTACAAATTGTGTTTTAGTGGGATCCTTGAACAAACTGGGGGATCGATTGTCAATAGCAATGTCCAACTATGAGATAAAAATCGTAACAGAGAATGATTCTAGAATAGATGAACTTTTTCGATTGTAAAATGTTCTTAACAATATTGACTATCAAATGTTAACACACTTCTTATCTTGTAGTTATGTTCCTTTCGCTGATTTTAGTCCTGCTTAATATACCAGTTTGCTTTCTCTTCTGTTTATCAAGAATAATACAACGTAAGGATCTTCTAAGATCCAGTATGAAACAGAAAAGGAACAGTTTTTGTTTTGTCTGGCAAGAAACATACTTAATAGTGTATTGGAAGCCAGTACCATGTACATAAGTACGCTATATGCATGTAAATTACAATATATTAATTTATGTATGTAAAGGGCATTGCCAACTACTGTACAATTTCAAATGGCTAAAAATATTGCACACATATGTTCCAGAACACATTCTAAAGTGGGCTGGACTGAAAATGGAATACCCACACATTTGATGGTTAGTCACCAGTTTTACTCTTAGAATTGATTGCTTTTTTTTTTTTGCCCTTTTGCCTTGTGAACCACACACACACAAACATCATATCAAGTTGGTTACCTCTCCATATGCAATTTCACTCCAACTTCTGATCATATATATATATATACATACCAAGTTGGTGTTGTCAAATCCCAACACACCAGTTATCTCCTCATCAAAAAAAACAGTTCTAGATCTTATTTCCATTCAATGACTATATTTCCATTGTTAATCCCCATAAGACGCACCGGCCTCCACAAAGAAATAAGCGGCCAGCCAAGGTCAAGGCAGCAGCGCCCGTTCGCAACCTTAAAGGCAGCTGATTTCTTAGTCTTCATCAGGATTTTGAGAGGATTGATGATTTCTTCGCCATTACTATTTTTTGCGTTTTACTATTGTTTCCTTTTGGATCATTTTGAGGGACTGATACAACCAGTATTCATCAATGACGATTGAAACAACAACACATGATTTGGGTTAATTGTAAAGTAGTAAAAATGTACTCATGTCACCAAGAATCGATATAAAACAAACAGATTCGAGCAACGACAATGGGTACTTTTAATATTATCACTACATGGTGGTACTTCAACCCATCCAAAAATTTCCATGCTTTCCAGGATGATCATCCTATTTGTAGGATGGAAACAAGCACATGATTGAAACCACCAACCAGCCAGAACTGTTTCAGATTTGAGCCTCAACTTTGCTTTCTTCTATGGTGACAAAGATGGTGCACCATGGGATTTTGGGGTTCCAAAACTTGAGACAACCTAAACTTCCCCCCAGGAAGTGGTGATCAGCATCTCTGTAAACGATTCCCAACCACCAGCAGCCCGGAACCGCAGCACGCGCCTGCTGGTAGGCTGCAGGCTTTCCCAAACCTAGGCAACTCACCCAGCTGGGCTTCTGGTTTGCTTCGTTTAAAACCCCCAGGAAAACATGGGCAGACCCCAGAACAATGGGAAATTATACTGTATGTCAAAATGGACTCCATGGTGCATTATTGACTATGGTTCACGGTTCACCATAGTTATGGTCCACTGGGTGAATCCACCACATAACAATCCCATCCTCCTACAGTAATTCAGGAAACTAAAATACTCACCATATGGGATCCCAAAATGAATAGATTCCAATACACAACTCAGGCTTCGTTTTGGGGCCATTAAATACTTCGGAAGGAATCCGAACTTCGAGCCGTCACCTTGGAGCCCCAACACATGCCATGGGGTCAAAGCGCTCCGTGGAAAGAAGCACCTGGAAGCGCGGAAGAGCGACAAATCAGATCGTCCCGGTTGGCGCAAAGTGGTTAGAAAAATTCTACAGGCAACTCATGCCCAGATTTGATTCCTGAGCAGGATAGTTCTAGATTCACAAATCATGGTATGGATGCTGTATGCATATGTATGCGGCTATTCTTTCAGGTGGAAATGCCAATTTTGTGATGTGGATATAGGAATTCCATGTTTTGAGATGTATCCAATCCACGTTAGTGAGGAATTACCAATTGCTACTCTCCATTTCAACCCAGAAAGGCAGTGAAAACTGTGTGCGTTTTGCGAATGCCCCCTTTCAATGCACCTGCTGTCCGTTGTTGCCCGAGCAAACCTGGGCAAATCCAAACGCACTGTGCCCTGGAGGGTTTGCTTGTCGATGATTGGGCTCAAAATTCTCCCATCCGCAACTACCTTGAAACTTGCCGTTTTTAAGAGGATATGATATGATGGGGATGTCATGGGAATATGATGGAAAGCGGTCTTTCGTGCTCCCATTTGGCAGGTTCTACGGCAGTTGGGTCTGACTCTTGGCGTAAAGGTCTTGATATTCCATACATGGATGAGTCGGGATATCACTGTAAAAACATATGTGACCGTGAAAAAACAAACATATTAATATGAATATGTGTATATATATATATATCAATATTAATATGAATACATAATAATAATAATAATAATAGTAATAATAATAATAATAATTAATAATAATAATAATAGTAATATATATATATATATATCATATATATATTATTATATATATATATATACACATAGATATGTACATCTCAATCACCCTCAACATCTCATCAAACTCCGCATACCCAATGACTTTGGCAACCATCCGCCCAATCCGTGCTGATCCAAGGTACGATCAAAAAGTTCTGCAGCACAGCCGCTGAGGCCCAGAAACGGCCCTCGGACATGGGTGGAAGCTCCTGGCCATCGAAAGGATGTGCTGCGAAAATTTGGAGCTTCAGAAGTGAGATATTTATAGGGATACCATAGGGTAAACCTACAAAAAGATGTGGAAAAAGCCGTGGCTAGGAAAATGATCTACAAATCATGGGTTTTCACATCTATGTTGGTTTACAGGAGGGTAATTCACCGGTAATTGGGATGTGTAACCATTAAGTTAACAATATCTATGTTGGTTATTTCATAATCTATTTGCCATGAATTAGTTTGGATTTTACCAACAAAAGTGATAAAACATGTGAATACCATAAATTGGTGGACATATGAACCAATATTCTAGTGGCTTTTCACCAACAACACTGTGCATATGAGTCTTCATATAGACTGATAGAGGTTGGTTGTTCAAATCATTGCAAACATATGAGTCAATGGGATTTTGATCCCAAAATAAAGCTCAGACCACCAGCCAGGAATAAATTGATGGGGGTTTAGAAGTAGATGTCAAGCTTGGACCACCCTAGAATTAAATGGTTAATCCTTTAAAAAGACTAGCCCAGTCCTTCAATTTTGACCCAGTCACATATGGGTCTGCCTTCAACTTGGGTGATACACCTCGAAATATTCAATTCTCATTGGAACATGATCGTGCTCCATCACCGTTTTATCAATGTTTACCAACATTTTCAGAGAATTGTCCCATATCAGAAGTACCTCCTGTTAAAGTGAACAGGAAGATTTGGACCCCCAACCATTCCAGGGAAACCGGCTTCGTTTTCCACATCGATACCTTCGTTTAGGCCATTTTCCACCACAGTTCACCACCCAGCCGTCCTGCCAGCTGGTGAAATCTTCAAGGAGTCGCTCCGTGTTGCTTAGAGCCTGATCCCCAACGGTGACCCATGGGGATACCCCGCTGGTGAAAATTTCATGGAAGATCCGAAGAAATGGAGAACTAGGGGGTACTGTCATCGATTTTAGGACAGCTCCATATCTTCGAAAAAATGGTGACATATCCACAGGAGTGGCTAAACATTCCCTTGAACATGGGAATTCATGAATATTCTGCCACTGATGAGGATGTTGAACCATTGTATAATGGGGATATGAAACCAAAAATCTATCCTTTTTCCTTAAATATTGGAAATGATACTTCCACCGTGTAAGGGAAAACAAGTTATAGCACCAATCGTGGTATATTTAACCATAAACCAACATTAACCAACCATGTTGTGGGATATGAGGGATATGATGGGAGTGTCAGCGGAACATCATTGGGAATATCATGAGACATACAATGGCATATTTCATAGTGGGAATATATGGACGGAACATGCAGTGGGAATATAGTAATAGGATGACAACCGGAAGTAATATCTGCTGATAATTTGTTACAGTTTGCCATGGAAGATGGTTAAATCTATAATGGGCGGATACAAATTCATAAAGTAGGAATATGATGATACCGAATTTAGTCTCACTATTTTTTTTGGATGACTACCCTCCAGTCATTTCACAGTTTGCTGTAGAAAGGTGCCGATGAAAGTAGATGATTTACCTTTGAAAACGGTCACTTTTGTGGGAAAATCATGGGGATATCGTCGGGATATCATGAGACAACATGGGAAACTAAATCCAAATTGAATAAATTTGGAGATGTAACCATCAACAATGGTGGTGAAACGAGACTTTACTTGTTGGTTTGATGAAGGAGTTATACATGATTATACCATATTTTGGGAATCTCAGGGGGATATGGTGGTACCTAAAAAAGAACACAATCAACAGGTCCTTCGACCTGGAACTTCTTGTTGGTTCACCCCACCCTGGCTTGATATTACTGCTGTAACCCAGCTTTGTAACCCAACGGCAGGTTCTAGGCTTCCAGGGCCTGGTGGCTACCAGGGCTTGATTCAAAGCCATATCATCATAACCAAAGTTGGATGGTGCAACACCCCCAAACGAAACCCTCGTGGAATGCATTGGATTTCTTTGTTTTGCAGGGGTAATATGGCGTATATATCTAGTCTTAGGGGGATGGGTATTACCAAATCTTCCAAAACAAACAATTTATCTGAGGTCGCTATGAGTTATCCAGCTATTCCCAGACTTATTGATTGATAGAGTCCACAGGTATGTTGGTGAGATTCCACTTTTTCTTCACTAAATCTTTGAGCCCCATTGTTTCCTTGTATTGTCAAAACCCCAAGAAGCTGAATGGTCAAATCCCGATCGAAAATTCTCAAATCATGTTTTCTCCGGGTCAACAAGTTCCCTTTCTTATGGGTGAAATCCGATCAAATGACATCAAATCCGCGTTTAATGGCATTCACTAATTCCACCCCACTGTTTCCAGGGCAAGATCTGCGTAAATCCACATTTCTATGGTTCAAAATCCTTGGTTTAATGCTTCAAAATCATGCTTTTGCCTACATGATTCAAAATCCACATCTATATATTGCTGAAAATTGTTCAAAATCTCAATTTTTCTTAGCCAAATGCTTCAACATCCCAGTGATTCTCGCTCAACTGGTTAAACCTCACAATTAATCCATCCTGGCCTCGCGACCATTGAAGCCCCCGCAGACGTGCAGCACTCCGTTCAGCTCGGCTAAAGAGGCGGCCATGCGACAGTTGGGCCTCAAACGTGGCTGGGAAATCACAAATTTGCCATTTCAATGGGAACATCATCGAAGTTGTTATTTTGGGGATTCTCCATGTGCCATGTTTGATCAACTACTTTGAACATGGAACCCCGAGTTGATTGGGTCTGGACGATGATTTTCCGCACTTGGATAAACTGGTAAAAACCAATTTTTTGGGGTTCCATGTTAAATTTAGGGAGTGTATACCATCATATAATGAGACAATCAATACATGATGATGGGATGATGGTGTTTTGGATCATAAACCCATTTCTATGGTAGAAAATTTCAAAGTATTTGAAACCACCAACCAAATGAGATAATCGATATACCATGGGAGAGTTAACACATCATGAATAGATTGAAAAAGGGTGGCATTTCCAAAATCATTGAGGCAGCTAAGGAATTTCCAGCTATTGCCAGCAATGCATATCTTTTGATTTGCTGAGCAACAAGCAACAAATCACATATATAGAAGTTGGCCGTAGCTGAAAAACTTTGGATTGTACCAATGACAAGTGGGTTCCAATCAAGACAAATCGGGGCTTTACTAACGCAGGTGATGAATTTTGGAATCAGCATGCAGAGATATGAGCCTTGACTCCGGCCTTTCCATGTCCCAATCCACCAGGGAACATGTCTGGCAACGGAAGCCAACTTTCCAGCCGTGGATTGTAACATTCGCACGCTCGGATGGACCTCAGCGAGACAGAATCACAGCTACTGCGATACCCGATTCGTGGCTGTAAGGCGAGGAACCGTCCACGTGGTATAGATAGACTTGTAGATCTTGTAGCCTTTAGCGAAAAACATAAGTAGAATTCCAACGATGTTCCCTTTGCACTATTTTGACACACTAATCGTTGGGCCTGAATTTCCAAGCTCCCAGTGACAAACGGATAAGTCGTAGACATATGTTTCTAGCACGTGGGGACTAAATCAACCTCAAAAAAACTGTGGCAACTATAGATATATCTACCATAAACCCTAGTTATTTTTTAGGTTTCCCACATTTTCCATGGTTTCCCACATGAGACGCTCATCCATTCCGCGACCAAGTGGCTCAATCCCCAACACTGAGGGGTTATGTCCTGGAAATGGTGGGTGCTGACCGCTGGGTCGGCATCAAAGTTGGGTACCAGCCGTCTTGGGGAATCCAATCACCACGTCAGAAATGCTTCTTGACATAGGGGTACCCCGATGTCATCATCCGACATGATCCTATTTTAGTATACATTGAAACCAGTGGACTTGGTGCACCGCAGTTTGAGAAAGACCAAACATGGACGTTTCACCGTGAAAAAATGTGGTTTAACCATCAAGAGTGGATTGAAACCTATTGGATATGTTAAATAGTAAGGTATTAAGCAACCAAATTTTGGCATGAGGATGATCAACACCCACATCGTTGGCTTGTTCAGAGGTGTCAGGTGTTCCAAGCGTTCCTTCACATAGTACTAAACAAACATATGGACGTGATGGCACAGTCAGGTCTGCACATGTTATCTACATGCAACACATGTCATCCGGCTAAACCAAACACATCATGACTGGTGATTCTAGCGGGTCCAAAAGATAGAAAGGTCAGTGTGGCTAATCATCCCAGGAAGTGAAATCCAATATGGATCAAATATTTTGGTACAGCCAAACATCGGGGTACCAAATGAACCACAAAATTGATTGTGTTATCCCAAACATCAAATCATCCCATTTTGTGTTGGGGCAAATCATCTTGCGCCCCAACCATTTGCCCCTTGATGCTTATATCATGTTCCAAAAAAACATCCCCAATCCTCATGAATTGATAAGTCATGATACATCACCATTATCCCTTAATTCTTTACCCTCTGGTAAACTGTTACATAACTATGGAAAATCACCATTTGTAATGGGAAATTCCACTCTTTCTATGGCCATGTTCAATAGCTATGTGAGGGTAAACCCCCCCACTTCAGCTTCCACCTTCCACACCGGTCGCCTCCACAAAGAAACAGCTGCCCATGTGCAGCTAAGGCCGAACTGTGAATTCGCGGCAGGAGCATTGAGGGCAGAGCTTCCCAGGTACCTGGGCGAAATGGGACCATGGATGGCGAGCCAAAATGCCGTGATCCATTTGGTGATGGGTGGAATCCAAAACATGACTTTCAGACTTTCGGGAAGATGTTGAGTTGTGGATTTTCATTCCAGTTCATTGATCACCAGTGGGTAGCGGGTAGCAAATGCCGCGTGAGCTGCATTCGATGTTCTGCTGTTGCTTTATTTCTCTGAATTCTAGAGGCAATACCAATCATTTTTGAAATTGAAGGCTCACATCCCAACACCTTGACCGCCGTTTTGTATGCGTGACATATTCTTTCATGTCTATTTCTATCAAGTTGATGTGGGCACTTTAGTCAAACGTCACCCAATTTGCACCACTTCATTGTCATGCTCTACTAGTGGACGAAAGGAATTCTCCGGGCATCCCGCATGTACACACCTCAGTATAGTACACCTTTCAACCCAGAGTGGTCACTGCAGAACCATCCCGCAAGCACCCTGCTCCATCTCCCCTGACACGCCTCGTGCTGGATTGAAGCGTTCCGCGGAGTTTAAAGCTTGTTGGTCTTCGGAGCCACCGCAAACGTACCTGGAAACACCATGCAGCTTTCCAGCGAGCTCGGTGAGGCCTACGAGCTAGAACCATTGAGGATCGTCACCCCCTATTTGGGGATGAAAATTCAACAAGACACACACACACACACATACGAGGAAAAAAAACGTGTTTGGAGGCGATCTGTTTAAGCGCATTCGAATCCTTTCATCGTGCTGTCAAAAACGCAAAAAGGATCAAAACCGTGTTGAATCTGCGGAGTGCGGCAGTAGAAATTCCCCCATGTGCACGTCCTAGATGGTTTGCTGGAAAATCACCCGTTTAGTTTGATGATTCTCCTATTGACGCGGCTGTAGTCTTGGGGTGGGGTTGGGGCGTCGTGGGGTGGGGGCAATAACAACGCGCATGTTCCTTTGCACACAGAGGCACTTCGTCCTGATCATGGTCTTGGGAGTCCAACCCCGGGCACAAACATCCCTCCAGCACGGCCGAGGAGGAGCCGAAGCGGCGCTGAGCCATGGCGGGAAGCGCCTGCAACTGGGATTCAACAAACGAAAAGATGGGGATTCTTTAGTAAACTAAGGTTTATGGAAAATCAATGGTTAGTAATGGATAATGATGATGAATGGTGATTAATGTGGCAAATCCGATAATAAACCATCCCCGAAATCACCATAAATGGGTGCTATACACCATCGCCAAATGGTAGGTTCATGGCATTGGGCTTCCCAGATTACTCGGAACATTGTTCTGGGAATATAATGTGCAAAATGGGATTTTAATACCAACCAATTCTCAAAATCGGGTACACCCCACAATGAGAATTTTAAGGGAAAAACATAGTGAACAACCATTGGATTTTGGGGTTTTAGGTTGAAGCAATCCTCAAATGTGGGATCCCCATGGATCCCCATCATTTTCAGCACAACTTGGCAGGTCCGCAATGTGCGGTTCGCCTCCCAATGTCCCGTGCTGGGATCCAATCTCTCCACAGAACTCCGTACCTTTGGGGCCCAAGGGAGGCCCAAGGCCCGGCATGTAAAACGTCGGCAAAATGGGGGAAGGTCCTGGGATTATACAGGGGATATCATGGAGAATATATCATGGAGAAAATTATCCATAAATGGGTATCCAACGGGTATAGAATGGGCATCCAATAGGTATCTAGTATCTAGTAGGAATATACCGGGAATATCATGGGAAAACCAACCGTACTAAGGTTTCAACTGATTGCTGCGAGCGAAAAAATTACAGCTTTTGAGATCAGACGAGCCCTGGCGCTTATCGGAGCCTTCTCGGCCTGATATTCTCACGGATGAAATCTGGTCTCACCAGTGCCATGCAATGCCGAGCCCTGCACAGTCGAGAATCTTCCGTAAAGACACTGATGTTATCCACGAGCTTGATAAATCACTGGGAACACTCACCCCACAAGAGGTACTAAATTACGAAATTGGTTAGATCATATCCCATTATATCCCATCAAGTCACCCCATGGTTGTTGGTGTTACACTGGTTTTATACCCCCCATAACATCCCACATCTCATCACACCACTGCGGTTCGTAGGTAGTTCACCACCAAGCGGCTTTGGCTGAAACTTGGGTATCCACCATTCCATCCGCTGCTTTAAAGGCATCATTTTGCTTATCAAAATGGCCATATGCCACAAAAGGTTGACCCCTTGATTTTCAGACCATCTCTTAGGTGAGACCCTGTGGGCATTTAACATGCAAAATGACCCATGAGAGTGGATGCCTTACCTCTTATAAAGGGTGGCTTTGCAGTTCGCAAACTGTTGGATTACCAGAGGGGAACCCCAAAATGAAGAGTCATCCCATTATGTATATATATATATAATATCACAATATGAATGTATGCCATGATAAATCCCGTTAAAACCCAAACAACTACGACATCAATTTGAAGCCATAACCCCAAAAAATGACTCGATTCAATCCAGCTCGGTTCCTGGATGCCGAGATGCCTGCTGTTGGTGACCACTTCCCCCACAAACGTACAGCCAAGTCAGGGCTTCCTGATGGATGAACTGGGAGGTTGGTGGTTTCAACCCACAAAGAAAAGTATCTACCTGCTCAAAATGGGGATGGACCTAGCAAAAATATGGGTTGATGGGGATTGAATGGTGATTTAATGTGTTTTCAGCAATAAAATGCGGGGATACAAACATGGGTAGAATGAAACATGAGAGGGGACAATAACTGGGCAAAGATCCAGAGAAGACCTGGAGATTCCAAACAAACTGAAGTGCCAGCGTCTCAAATCGTTGAAGAGAGGAAACAAATACCATGCCCTCAAATTGACATTGTGACCTTGAGAGTGTGTCAGTCATGAATGCTCAGCAGCTAAACACAGGGATCATTATTGTTATTATTATCAAAAATTAATATTTATTATCATTATTTTTATCATATATATATATATATGATTATATATGTACATTTTGGTGGATGAGACCAGACCCGGGGCGATCAGCATTGCTACAGTACCCAAAGCCTGCGGAAATTTCTGCATGGCTTGCCCCTTGCGGAGGTCCCAAAGGAAAAGCCATCCAAGATTCAGGCAGATTTGTGTGGTTAGACCCATAGTTTTGATGGTCAAAAGGTCAAATCCCTAGTTTTGATGCTTAACCACTTATCACCCAGTTTTGATGGTGAACCACCTGTTTTTGATGGTTCAAGAAAGTGCAATCAACCCGTACGATAGCTCATAAGCAGGTCGTTGCTCAAAAATACCAATGTCAGCATCTACTGATATCCAAGTTGCGCGCATGGCTTCACAAACTCAAAGTATTTGAACCTTCATTGGTTTCCATCCTAAAACGGATAATCTCACATCTCACAAAATGCACCATCTAGCGGGGAACATAATCCAAACTATTCCAAACCCCGAACTGAACCCCATGTATTCCCATATGTGTCATAGTCAAGTCATATGGGATGAATATGGATTAATGAGGTATGGTCATATTCAGGATTGCCAATAATGGGGTAGAGCAACTGGCAGCAACTGGGTAAATCGACCCCAACCACCAAGTAGGCAAGAGCTGGTAAATGTCCCAATTTTTCACCTCTCCCACTTAATGGGGATATAATCTCCAACAACACCATTCTCAGGTGAGGTTCAAAATCCCCAAAGAGCGACATTTGAGCAGGGTTCAGAACCCTCCGTCGTTTCATTATACTGGTTGGCTAAGAATGGGATTCCCATAATGGATAATGATAATCCCCAATATACTGAATCGTATGATTCTTAGAATCAAGCAACCATCATTTATCACTTATACTTATATCCCCAAAAAAGTTTGATTGCAATGCCCTATAAATCCCCATAAAATCCCATTTAATCACCATTCAATCGCATCAAATCACCGTTAAATCCCATTAAATCACCATTATGTCAACCACCAGGGGTTTTTCACGCAGCCACCAGGGGCTTCGCAGCCAGGTCCTGAATTGCTGGGGCTCGTTCCGAGAGCTTGCGAGACATGGATCGACAGGTGGCCTGGACGGAGTCCACCCGGGGGACAAAGGTGCGCTGCAGTTATGCAGGATGCATGACACATGTGTGTACATGTATATATATATAATATAAGTATATATATATACTTATAAACTATGCCTTCAATGTATGATATATGGGTATATATATATATGTATAAACAATATTTGGGTTGGAGACTTGGAGTGATGTATTCATGTGGGGTATATAATGCCCAAGAAGTGGAGAAGCATGGCCTCATTGTAGCCTGTGCACGCAGCATATGGGATACGCAAACCAGCAAAGTGGCATTGCAGATAGTGTTTCATTTGCGCGTTAGACTCGACAAAGGGTACATGATGCTTTTGAATGATTTAATCATACTTCAAGTGATCGTACATCATCTCACATCTGCTATGCTGCATGATTAATATCATACGATTTCATAGCAAACCTTCGTACATAATAACAAAAACAAACAAACATGCACGCATTGAGAAGGAGCCTTCGCCCGTAAAGATTTTACCAGCAAATTCGTTGCGATTCGTTTGTGGGTGGTCGCTATCATCCTACAAAAAGGTACGTGTTTATGGCATTGGATTTACCACATTATAACAATCCAACCCATACACCAACTGTTGATCATCCAAGTAATATTTCAATTCTATTTCCATCAAATCCCATTTAAATCCATTTAAATCCCATGAATTTTCCACCTTCAAGGCCGTCATCATGTGTTGCCCACCATAGCGGGCCGACTGCAGCGCGATGTGCGCCGGCTCCTGGTTGAGAACGGGGGTTCCCACATTGGAGTTGGATGAGTTCGCAACACCAATGGGCCCGCGCCATATCTACCGATCTATCTATTCATCCATCCCATCTGTCTGTCTGCTTCTCTATGGACCTATCTCTCTGTCTCTAATCTAATCTAAATCTAGTCTAATCCAATCCAGTCTACTTCAATCACCGGAAAGTTGGCGCTTAATCACCCTTAATTATTATTATTATTATTACTGATCCTGATCCTGTTTTTATTTTGGGTCGCAGTGGGTGGAGGCAAATTGGCATCCCCAACTTTGGTGGCGAACACCCATATTTCAATGGGAAACTCCTCTATAAATTGCGGTTTATAGCTGGGAAAAGCATCGAACTAAATGGAGGATTCTTTTGTTGAAGAAGTGTGAGATTAGAGGACGGTAATCCTGACAGCTTCATTTCGGTCGGTTCAATTCTACCCCTTAGAAACGCAAAACAGTGTCTGATGTTGATGTTACCCTCTTCTGGTTTGGCCTTGCAACAGATCTTCCCTCAATCCGCTTTAAAAGCATCAGATCTGCTGATAATAAGCACATGTTGGTCTCATCTCCAGTTTTGATTATGAAACATCTGCTTTCTACAGTAATTTCAAATGGACTTCGCATCTAAGGATCCTCAATCTCGCTCACAGTCCCCACAATTTCACTTTCACTATTTTATCCCAAACAAAAATCACACTACTAGAACGATATCCGCTTGGTTGCCCCCCAGTCATCCCGTAATGATGTCCAATTCCACCTAGAATACTGTCGGTGCCAACATGGGAGATTGCATTCTTGATGAATCATAGTCTACAATGCCATCAAATGCGGGACCCCTAAAACCATGGGGATTTTTCCTACTAAAAGTAACCCCAGTTTAGGTGCCTTGGGGTCTCCAAGATGAAGGAACTCCCATTTGCCAAGTATCATACTATCAATAGCGAGAATGATCCGATTCTGATTCCATACTATCCCACTATTATCGCATCAAAAGCAATCTTGCATTCCAGGTGTATTGATAGTAACTATCCTCATTGTGCTACAGCTACTGTCCCCATGATTATTCCGTTCTTACCATCATTGTAATCCCGTTGGATAATGATAATACTTTGCAATGATAGGTCAACCTCCCAACTTTTTGGCCGAATCTTCACCATCTTGGAATTTCACGAAAATCCCATTGGTGTCTCTAGTCCCAACCTTTATCATTATTCTGCCAGTCATCCCAACAGATCCCAATAGTATTCAGATTCATTGAATAATTCCCAACAATTTCCATATTCATTGCTTCCATCCCAATCAATATTGCTGGTTCATGTATCTTTTTCATATCCACATGTTTTTTTTCCCTCAGAAAGTCCCAACTGCACAAGAACCATATTACACCCTCTAATCCTTGCCATATTTCTCTCATTGTTATTGTCCCATATTATACCATAGTATAGTACATTATGTTCTTTATTCCACATTTGGTATTATCCCAATATTATACCATACTATTTACTATTGCTTATTCCATACCAGATTATACCAATGTATAATACATGTACCAGCCATATGAGATACCCATATTATACCCATATTATTGCCATCCCCAGGGGCCTCCAAAACATCCAACAAGTTCTTCTCGAAGCTCTGTGGAGACGACTTCAACGCGGCCTCAAAGCGCCGCCTCACCGCACGTGGCAAAAAGGCTGGGTTTTTTCCTGGGGATTTCATGGGAAAATGGGGATATAATAGGTACCCTCTGGTAAATTAACATAGACCCTGGCAGATAGGGGTTGGAAGATGAAGTTTCCTCTAAATAATGACGATTTTCGGGGTCGAACTGTTAATTTTCCAGAGGGTAAATCATGGGAACATCATCGAACCAAATCGGATGGCCTCTGGTAAACAGTTTGCTAGGGTGAATTTCATCGAACTGAAAGAGCAACTTTCCACAGCTATGTTAAATGACCAGAGGGAACATATTTCTTAGGCACAGTAAATTTTGACATAATATTACACATATACACATAACATATATATCCAAATATGAAATAATACAGTATACAAGTATATGTGCACTATATTTTACATGTTTTGGCACCTCTAGGTTTGAAACAAAGCGTTCCTTGATGTTCGTTGATAATTTCAAGCAAAGCATTGGTTCTCGTTTCTTCTTCGTTGCATGTCAACTTTCGCCATTTCCGGGGCCTCCATTTACTTTTTGGGAGATGACCCTCCATCACCAAAATGTTGCCACCTGTAGCCGCTGTACTCTGAAACACAATGGCCATGACAATCGAACGCACAACTCAAAATATCGAAAAAAACCCATAGTATCGAAAATCATGAGCCCCCAAAAACACATGCCAGAACCTGATATATGCATATGTTATGAATCTATGTATATATATATATATGTCTATATAGTGTATATATATATATAGTGTATATATATATATATAGTGTATATATATATATATTTATGTTTATATATGCAGATATGTATCTATGCATGTATGTATGTATATATATATATAGAGTATATAACTTGGAGCTAAGTTCCCCATGGACAAATCCACCATAGACTACCAGCGCCACCTGTGCATCGACGCGGCGAACGTCTCCGGGCGCAGCAAGCGCAGGTCGACTAGACAATCCAACAGCGCACAATGCTCCTGCGTAGCAGGGTGGATACAGTATCTGTATGGGTACCATAAATTGTCTTCATATAGTTAGATGGGGGCTTCCATAAACGGGGGATCCCCCATTCATGGATGGTTTGTAATGGAAAATCCGATCTATTAATGGATGATTTAGGGGTACCCCCATTCTAGCAAACCTAGTATGTGATAGTATGTGTATATATACATATACATATACAGAACCTTCCTCACAAGTACCGGCACGTGGGCAAGCAATGCTGATCCTACGGCGGAAGATTGATTCAAGGTTGGGTCTAATTGCAGGAGTGGTGGATTGGTTCACTAGCAAAAAATATCTCCATGAGTACTTTCATATGTGACCATATCATATACGATCCATTGCAATTACATGTAATATCATGTAATTAGAATTAATTAGATAAACAAAGCGTGGCTCACATTTGCGATAAATCATATCAGATGCAGATCACAATGGTGTAAAAATCTATCATTTACGCGTTACATTTGCTAAGAGAAACCAATCACCACGAAACGCTGGTTCTTGCTTTCAATCCCGCATTGTGATACATTTTGATTGGTAAATCCCCCCATCTTGATCAGAAATCAGGGTAAATCATGGTAATTCATCCAGATTTGATGGTTATCCCCATTCCAAAAAACCAAAACACACATGCCAATTAACAAAAACAGCCCGTTTGAAACATCCCATTTTTTTAAACACAAACTAAAAACAGTCATTGCACCATATAATATAATCGACTCGCACAAATTACTCCGTAATCTAATCATGATTGTAAGTTAACGTCTAATCACTCGCGGTACAATCATTATAAGGTAACCAATCCACAGAACTCTCCTATGAATCGCCCATTGGCACCTCCCGCAGCTGCAGAAGCGCTGCACGAAGCTGCCGGAACTCCGAGCGAAAGCCCGGGCTGCTGGGAGGGGACATCGACATGGCGGACCGGTGCTACAACTTGAGGGGTTGATGTAAAAGGTGAGCTGAGTCAATGGAAAATTCACCATTTATAGGGGATTTTCCCATCAAAACCTCCATTTATAGGGGATTTCCAATTGCCACGTTTGATTACCGGAGGGTAACTCAACTTATTTTTATTTGATGTGAACATATTTGAACGTGGTGGACTCCTTCTTGTGTTGTTCAGATGATTTTCCGTTTTCTCTTAGAGGCAACAACTCGGTAACAACTCTTCATCTACATGTAATTTAATGTAGACCAACATACAACTTCACGTGATTTCATGCACTTTCCTTTTTAGCATGGTCGCTCTCGTGCATTCTGATAGATCCATGAAATTCCCCCTTGAACGGAAAATTGCCAGCAGAGAAAGCAGCGTGCAGTTCCTGCCCCATGACTGTAGTAGGGATGTACTGGGTAATGTGGGACACCCAAAAATAAACCTCTCATGTGGGGATGCTTTATAGCACCCATCTATGGTGATTTTGGGGATGGTTTATTACTGGGTTTACCACATTATTTCCACCATGTAATATCACATTAAAGCATCCACGAATCTCCAGAAATCACCATTACCATATTTCACCTGAAAGTCCCAGTCATTCGGAGATGATTCCCCTGAATCCCATTCCCATCATCTACCGAAAGTGACGGAAAGTGACCTGAAGCTGTGGCGAAAATGGCCCAATCTTGGGGGCCAAGTGAGGTCACCAAAATGAGGTATGCCCAAGTGATGGCCAGCAAACAGGAGGAAAAGGACCTGTTTGTTGCTAGTTCGCAGTTTTTTGTTTATTTTTTTGGTAGACGAAAGTATACAATAGTGTACGCTGTGTACACGATTGCCAGTTAAAAAACTACTGTATAATTATACTACTGGTTGCAAGTTTACACCATTTCTTCCCGTGGCGAATGGATTTTCGGGCGATTTCTTCGCCGCTTGGCTGCGCCGACTTTTTTTTCCACAAAGAGCCTCGTCCTCGTGCGGCGGAATGGTCGTAGCACCTGGGGTCAGCAGAAGATCCCTGTGGTGCAGCCCGTGTGGTAAACATTGATCAAGCCAATGCCATACACGTCCAATTTTCAGTACATGTCACTCATTTCTGGTAAAATGGGGAATACTTTTACTATTGGGTTCACCAGATTCTGTAGCTAATATCCCTATTATACATGGGATATTCCAATTCCAATCCAATGTGATATTCACCCTCTAAGTGTAGGGAATCGAAGATGTTGCTGTGAAAATCCCGATTTCTATCTATTTATCAACGCATTTCTGTTCCAATGCCTGGTTGTTTTGTGCTGGTCACCTGGATGTTTTGCAACAAATATATGCGGGGCGCTTGCCAACAAACACAGGGATATTCGCCGACTTATTGCATTAATGGTCATCTATGTCTATGATATTTACTATGATAGCTTTGTATGATAGTTGTTGTTTACTACTCTGACAGTCATCTATGTCTATGATGAATTCCACGCCGGATTTGAGGTGTTTTCTGATGATTTCACAGTAGCAACCATATAAATTTGAATGAGATCGGCCAGGAAGTCAAAGTATATTCTCCAGAGATGATGATACAATTGGAATATCACAACGGATAATGGAGATACATCATGGGTATATGATGGATGAAGAACGGGAAAATTATTCATAAATCTCACTAATTCGCTGAGCTACACATTTCGAGTATATACTTTTTTTGTCGGTGCCGGTTGCCGGCCGGTGCCGGCCGGTGCCGGCCGGTGCCGGCCGGTGCCGGGCCGTTCGTCCAGGGAAGGTGTA